>JAOQMP010073528.1:0-20361 GCA_027563575.1 Erythroxylum pedicellare | reverse complement strand
CCATATTGAGAGGAGAAAACCCTCTTGTTCTTTTCAACTTAGGAATTAAACTTCACTTATCAATTGAATCAGATTGTAGCGTGATTTTGATCCTACCAACTTTCTTGGTTTGTTCTTTACCTGTTATCTAGGTTACTCAAAACAGGTTCTTCATGAGGTAGTAGGTAAATTTGAAATCCTGTATATCAGATTTAGTTTTCATTAATTCGAATCTATCCTCTCCTTCCTTCTTTGAATCTGAACTTTTACATCTTTCAATTCCGTAGAGCGCGTTAATACCTGTATGGAGAAAAGCATATATATGATCAACTACAATCGATCTGCATAGGTAAGAGACGCTGAGGCCCACAACCGAATCCTAAAAAGAATCCTCTCCACTAAACGAAGACAATCTAAGTGTCTCAGTCGTGTAGTGATAAGAGGGACGCCCAGATAATGAATCGAAAGGGAACCAATCTAAATCCTAAGTACTCTTTGTACAGAGGAAACCTCAGCCTCAGGGATCCTTGAGAAGAAAACTCGGCTTTTATCCGAGTTCATAGCCAATCCTGAAACCCTCTCAAAATCTACTAGAGCCTGTTGGATAATCTCAAAAGAAGCTAAATCTGCCTAACTGAAAATCATCAAATCATTCGCGAAGGATGAGTGAGAGAAATCTGCCCAACCCCTCCATTGCCAGTACAAACAAATAAGGAGAGAGGGGATCCCCCTGTCGCACCCCTCATGCAGCAGAAAAATAACGGTGTAGAGCGCCATTAAGTGCTACAGAAAAATATGCAGATCTGAGACATACATCAATCCAACTAATCATGCAATCAAGGACTCCAATGGTCCTCAATCCTAATAAGATAAACTCCCAACTGACTGTATTGAAAGCCTTAAGAATATTAACCTTAAGAGCACACCATGGTGGTGAGCGATCAAGGTGATAATCGTGCATCAAGTCCTGGGTAAGAAAAATAGCATCTGCAATCTCCCTCCCCAGGACAAAAGCCATTTGAGCTCTCCCAATCACCCATCTAAGCGTAGCTGAGGTAGAGAAGAAATACTGCATTGCTGCTTTAAAGTCTACTCCAATAATATCCCAACACCTTTTATAGAAAAAAGAGGTGTACCCTTCAGGCCCTGGAGCCTTATCCTCTAAAATGGAGAATAAAGCAGGACATATCTCCTCATCTGAAACTGGGCTCTCCAATGACTTAATCATATCTTGTGTAATACGCTGAGTGAAGAATTTAGCAACATCAGCTAAAGGTATCGATGAGGAGATTGGAGAATACCCTAAAAATAATCCACTGCCATCTACCCCAGTGCTCCCTGATATGTGATAAAGGATCTATGGAAAAGTCTATGAATCAAGGATCTATGGAAAAATCTAGTGTTCTAACCACCTAGAGCAAGCCACTGAACCCAAGATCTCTGTCGATAGAAAGACTCCTCATCCTTCGTCAATCTGTAGGAAATGTTATTGTAGTCTCAAAAGTAGAAAGATTTCAGCTCTTGCTTTAGTAGACCTAGCCAGTAAGTCAAGCAAAACATCGGGTCCCCTTGTACAGATGTACCTCCTGACTAGCTCTAAAAAATTGGGATGATCAGCCCAACATTTTAGAAACTTGAGAGAAGTACGAGACCAATGTCGCCGAGCTCCAAACTGAACCACTATAGTGCTATGTCTCTCGATAGGACCTCTGTAAAAGTACTAGGTTAGGATGTGAACCATGCAAAGTTGCCGAAACTCCAATCCAAACACAAAAGAATAGAACCCAATCCCTCCTTGCCATTATGCCAAGTATACCGTAAACCCCTGTAAGGAAGCCGTAACAGCTCAACATCATGTAAACACTGCCCAAACTTATCCATATAGCTATACCATTCAGTATCTCTGTCAACTCTGTCTAAATGATTTAGAATGGCATTGAAATCTCCCAACACCAACCAAGGCATAGAAATAAAGCACTCAGCTTGTTCTTAGTGAATGCCCTAAAGATCTCGCCTAGTGGCCAGGTCAAAAGAGCCATAAACTATTGTCAGTCCAAAAACATTACCCTCTTTCCATCAAATCACCTCATAACTAATACCCTAAAGTGTAGACTCCGAACTTTGAATCTCAAACATACTCAGATCCCAGCATAGCAGAATACGATAGGCTAACTGATCCGTTATATTACTCAGATAATCTCATCCTGATAAGTAGCAAAAACTACAGTGAAAGACTACCTTTGTCTCCAAGAGACCAACCATACTAAGATTATGATGTTGAACCCAATCTATAGCCCCTCGTTGAGTATTGGGGCCATTAAGGCCCCTAATAACTTACTCAGATAATCTCATCCAAGTAGCAAAAACTACTATAAGAGACTACCTTTGTCTCCAAGAGACCAACCAGACTAAGATCATGAAGTTGAATCCAATCCTTAACCCCTCGCTAAGTATTGGGGCCATTAAGGCCCCTAATATTCCAACTTCCTATCATAGAAAATGGAATATATAAAATATTACTGTGACAATCAACTAGAGGTGTTGGTCTCCTCACTCACTGTATCCCCTGTCAACCTCAAAAATAGAGTAGAAGCTAACAAGTCATCAAGTGAAAAATCTCCAAAGGTTGGTAGCAAATCTAGATCCGTGACTACTATTAGGGATACAGGCCTTTGAATTTAGAAGATAAGGCATCTAACTAGGAGTGGTCCTCATCTCTATAAAAATAGCTGGAATAGGTGTCCGACTCGAACTAGGTCGCGTCTCAATAAAAACAATCTGCCCTAGCTATGAGGGACTAAGTGCTCTAAGTGGAGTAAGCTGCTCTATAGTTACAACATCCTAAGCATCTGAGGAACCCAAATCATTATAGGTAGGAACCTGGATTGCTTCCCTGAACAAGGGGGGAAGCTACAAGAGAAGGAGTACTTTATGTTAGGTCTATAACTCTAGGACGTTAATCTAATGTCACCTCTCGAGTGGGAGCAACAACCTGAGGTTCTGCAATAGTCGGAAGGGCATAAGAATGACCAAAAACACCACAATTAGAACACCACTTGGGTGTCCATTCGAACACAAATCAACTCATCACTTATATACCACTAGCAAACTCAATCCCATAAACTGCCTCAACTGTAGCAAATAACTCTACACAAAATTTGGCAAATGAGAGTCGGGTCCTGTCAGAAGTATATCGAGGGTCTCCCAATCTTACGGGCTAATAGACCTAACATTGCTTATTCCATAAAGGAAGCGATAGATTATGTACCAAATACCCATACAGGTACTCTAAATACCCTTGATTTGTCAAAAACAAAATCAGGGTGCCACTACTGTAAAACTATAAATTTTCCACCAAAAATCAACGGACCCTCCTCCGACTAGAATCGAAATAGAAAAAAAAAACTAGTACCCGTGGAAATAACATCCTCAAGTCCAAGATTCTTCTATGCCCTCATCGCAATAGATTGCATAGCAAGGAAAGGCATATTATGCCCAAGGAAAAATCAACTAAGCATTGGGTCCATTAGTGGAGACTACAAGTTATATACTCATCTGGAATTACCACTGGCCTAGTTGAGGTGACATGGGGTATATCTGAAAGTCTAAAGCAGTATTGGAATTTGTAATTTGGACTTTCTAAGCCCATGAAAAATTCAAAGGTTTTTTGGAAAAATTTTGTACTTAGATTTACCTAATTCCTTGTTCAGATGCACTGCAGGAGCAAAAGAATTAACAAGAGGGGTAAGATTGTAAATACGTCCTCTAGCAGATGATGTTGCGTGTTGTCCACTGTTGGTGTTCAGTGTTGGCCCCATACAGGCAATAATGCGATCAACTCGTGGTGGTTAAGCAGTCGAACGTTGGTCAGTGATGGAAGTCCAGTCTTCATCGTCGATAGCTAAACAGGTGGAGGACGCCCTCAGGTGACGTCTCCCTCGCCTGCTCTGATGCTTCTAAAAGCTTCTCCGTCATCATTGGCTCACAACTCATGACAACAACTGGAGGAAGCACATCGACGGTGAGATTTTTGGGCTTATTTCGTATGTTGTTGAGTGATCAACAAATCCAGTTGCAGAGGGAGGATTTGTTTGAAAGGAAAAGAATTCATTAGTTCATACCTTTCTGGATTCCTTTGCTCACAGGTAATTAGATAGATACTAAAAACTACCTTTGTAGTTTTTTTTTTGTTTTATCGACCCATCTAGATACTAAAAACAGAGGAGGTAATATTTCACTGTTATTCGAAAGAGCTCTTTGGAAGTCCTCTTCAATATTCTCAATGATCACGGTCATATTTTCCCAAGCTCATTTTGGGTTAACATTTCTAATTCAGTAATATCACTGAAATAAATAAATACTATAAAGATTAACAAATGAAGATGTTAACTTAAAAATATAATATCATCTCATATATTAATACATTGCACCGAAGAGATACCAAATCACAGACGTTAAGAAGCTAAAAAGAAGAATACCGTGAAAAATACTTTTAGGAAGCACTCAAAAGATATTTTTACTTTAAAATGAATAAATTTAAATGAAAATTTTCTCTATGAAAAATTATCAATTAATAAAATTTATGAAAAAAAGAGGACAAAATTTATTTTGAAGTTAAAATTTTTGAAAATTTATTTAATTTTTTGTATTTTTCTTACTCTATCTCTCACTCTCAAGTTTTGACATCAAGCTAGAAATATGAGCATAAAAATTATTGGCAAAACACCATATATACTATCAAATAAAACACCTTTAGGTTTAGCAATGAACCACATATGACTTCCTAAAATATTAATATTTAGGAAGAAATAAACCAAAAGGAGAAAAAAGAAAAAATGATTCAAAATAAAGTTAGAAATTATTTGACACAGTCAAAACTTTGTAATTACAAAAGTAAAGACTTGAATTAAACATCTAAGTTTGATAATAAATAAAAATGCTAATTTCTGTTTCACAATATACTATTATAATCTACAAGACCAATATAATCTACATTAAAAAAAAAAACTGCAAAGGTAGTTTTTAGTATCTATCTAATTACCTATGCTTTATAGTGAAACTTGAATCAATGTGTTTCACTTCAACACATCCATTTCTGCCACAACAAGAAATCATAATATATTGTGCTTCAATCTGTGTGAAAAAGCACCTCCTCTCTTTTATAGTTAAATATTTCACTATTATTTCAGGGCTGACAAAATTAACATCTGTTCTCAGAGTGGCTATAAAGAGCTCTTCGGAAGTCATCCAAATTACTCATCAACTTGCTAGTACCAGAAACCCAGAATGATGTATAAAGCAATAACGTAAAAGGTTAGAAACTACACTTGAGACGAATGATGAGTGATTTGTTTGGCAGATAAACGCCTTCCCAATGGAAGGAGCTTCTGCCTTAAGCTGCCATTTTGAGGATAGAGTTTAAATCACCCGTAACGTTCTGGGGAATTGCAATGGAAGATCCTATGCTCTTAATCTTATGTAGAAAATTTTGGAGTAGATGGTAATCTTCTTTTACTAAGGTTTGCTGAAATATGAATTTGTGGTTTTATTAACTTAAATTCGAGTTTTTTTGTCAATTTTTAATTTTAAGTTATTTTTAAATTTTGTATTATTTCATATTTTTTAATATATTGTGATATTATAAATTTTAATAAAGACCTTTATTAATTATTAATCAAGTTATTTAAACAAGAAAATTATTATATAATTAATTATTGTCATATAATAAATTTGATACGGAATAATGGTTAAGAGTAAGTAAAATTTAAAAAGATGATTATATCTTCTGCCTTTAAATATTAACATAAATTAATTCATTTTGAAATTAAAAATTGTAAAATTAAATATTGTTCCCTTTTTTCTTTAATAATTATATTTAATTCTTGTGCACTTAACATAACAAGAGTAATTTCTAGTAATTATTATTATTAGTCAATGATTAGAGAACTAGATTAGATCAGTCGATTCCATTGGAACAAATACAAATTGGTTAATAACTCACTCAGCACTTTAACAACATGCGAATCCCACCATATTTAAATGTGGGACCCACTTCAAACAACAAGTTTCCATCCTCTCTCTTCACGCACATCAACCCATGTTATCAGTGTTAATATAAAATTTTATTTTAAATAAATTGTATTATTTTTAAATTTTAAATATAATTTGACCTATTACCAACCTTATAAATAAAGTTGATGATTACAATTAGGACTCATCTAAAAGATTTTCAGGTGTGATTGATGTTATTGTCTGTTAATTCAAATTTGATATTTAAATCTAAAATATTTATATATTAAATATTTTAATTGAACAAATAATTAACTTAATTATAAAATTTCATAAATTTTATAAGGACTTAATAATTTATTTAGTATATTTAAAAATAAGAGATAACTAGTTCTATTGTCCTTATAAATAAATAAATAAAAAGCAATAAATAGTTTTCGACCAAATAAAATCAAGAATCGCATATATGAGGCTAATTATAAAAAATTTGAATTTTACTCAATTTTGTAATTAGAGCTCAAACTAAAAAAATAACAATTAAATAATTAAATTTTAATTTTTTAATTTTAACTCGACGTTATTAACTAAGTTATTTTAAAACTTTAATAAAAATAACAAATTTTTGTTTAAGATATATTATTTAAAATAGGTAAAATTTTATAAGAAAGAACACATTGTTTTGAAATTAAAATATAAAGAGCAAATATAAATTATAATTTTATTTAATAATTATAATTTTTTTGCACATTGAAAATAATAAATTAAATCTTTAGTGAATTTTTATTTTTTAAATATAGTTTTAGTGTTTCTTATATGTAGAAAAACAAAACAAATGTTGAGGAATTTCATTAAAGAGAAGAAAAGTCAAAGTTACCGTTAGCAGCTTCAAATAAGAAGATTTCCGAAGGAAGAGCGGTTAAAAGGGATCCATTTTTGCTTGCCTCTCACCGAAGGAAGAAAAGCCTTGCGCTGAGAAAGCCAAAGCTTACCTTCTTGAAAAGGTCTTCCCCGCCTCTACCGACAGAACCGCTTGAAAGACCGTTTCAAGCCCTTGCCTCTCCCACTGGGTTTTGGATAAAGAACAAGCCCTCTGTCACATGTTCCGTACTAAGGGGTCGACCGCCTCTCTGTCCTTCTTAGATGGTATCCTCTCTGTCCTTCCCCTTTCTTTCCCGGACTCGAGAACCCTTGAAGCGCACTGGAAGCATCTCAAGCAAGAGAGAGAAGTCAAATATCGTAGGCTTTAGATAAGATTCCCTAGTAGATAGCTAGGCTAAGAGAGTGCTCCGGAAGAGCTAATATTCAAAATTCCCTTTCTTTCACCGAGATAGATGGTGGGTCTAAGGAAGAGAAGACTGCTGTCGGTCCTTGCTTCTTACCTCTTATTTTTGTCGGATAATAATCACTTTCTCTTTCTTATCATTATCAAAGACCATCTCTGGTTCTTGGAGTGGGAGTAGGGTCTATGTTGAACATATTCCTCCACCTGCTAACAAAACCCTGTCAACGAGAGAAGAGGATTTCCCACCTTATCTTGCAGGTGACGAGCTTGACTAATAGAGGCTAAAGTAATTTCGTATATGATCAATGGGGGAGCGAACGGGATTAATTGGGTTGGTCTTTCCCTCATTTAGTTTAGGGACACGGGTTCGATTTCTAAACGTGCATCAACTGGAACAGTCGCTCTTCTTCCTTTGGTCGAGTGAGATTGAGCTTCTTTACTTGATTCAGTATCACTGGATTGTCTTTTCCCTTGATCTTGCTTGCTTAGAACCTTTCATCTCCACCTAAAGATAGCCAAAACTAAGGGCGTTAAGCACTACTTGCTTGTTAAAGGATTTCTAGTAGCTAACCGTAGACGCTAACTCGTATGCCGTTTCCTAGCCCTTTGTTCATCGATAGCGGGATCTCTTCGTTCAGGTGATGGTTCTCACTGGCAGTCTGCCTGACTCTATAGATAGGTTAGGGAGAGCCAAAAAACCTTCTTTCTCAAGTAAGGATGGCTTAAAGCACCTTTGGGCAGCAGTCCAACTACTGACTATGGTTTTCTTCCTTAAAGACGGAGAAGATAAGGTTTTATCCAAAGCACAAAATAAAAGGTTTAAGCATTCCAGGTACTCAGTTCCTTAACTAACAGCGGAAATGCGACAGTTAGAAAGAAAGACCATAGATTAGGGCCCCAGAAAGTGACCACAATGACTTGTAATCCAGGATCAACAGATTCACAAGAAAGACAGAAAGATTATGGTAATATTCTACTCTTGACTTACCTTAGTGTACCCAAACGTATCCATGACTTTCCCGAGTCCCACCGGTCTCCGAGCCTTTGGGGGCTCCCCTCTACTATCTCAAGTAGATCGTTTGTTAGTCTATTCTCTTATTAGGAAGATGAACCTATTGAGCTATATACTCCACTTGAAATACTTGAACTTGACTATTGAGGTTTTCGCTATATGTACTTTTTGGGGACACCTTCTCTCGGGAGACATGGCTTCAATTCAATCATTCTCTCCGGCTTTTTAGATAGTCCTTTGATAGAGCAGCCTGTAAGGAAAGAATCTTGTACCTGCGGGAAGCGCATCTCAAATATCAAGCACGCATGCGACAGGCATCTCTTGAGTTTCCCTAGCTCGGCAATGAGTACCCTATCTTCCTGAGTACGCATCGGAAGGGAATCTCTTTTGTTGCCTAGCTTGGCCCTTCCTTTTGCAACCAGTGGCATCACATCTCGCATATCACCTCTATCGATAGCGTAATATAGCCGGTCGGTAGATAATTCATCTTCGTTTGGATAGCAGTACGGTACATGCATCAAGATCTGGCCCTGCCCCAAGGTAGGTAGGTTTATCCTCACTCGATCGACTCCGGCTATGGTGTGATTCCTGGCATATGTACACCATAGTTGCTAAGGCAACCCCGTCCCAGCTCGCATTGTATTTGAAGTTGAGGATTTGATCGATGCAATTGAGTCTGGAGTCTTCTTTACAGTTTTGTAAATAAATTCTCTTGTTTTTGTTCATGCTTGGTGCCGGGTTGGATGCAGCACCACCTCTTTAAGTCTCACCTCTTTGAGGTGTGTGCGATACCAAGATTCAATCTTCCCACTTTTCTCTCTGCTAATGAGAATATCACTTTCAATGGGTTCTGCTTTCAGAACTTTCAATGGGTGATGGCTCGACTAAGTCTTCCTAACCCCCAGTTTCAGTTTAGGAGATACGTAATGGAATGGGTCGCTCCGAGCAGCTCTAACATTGCACCTCCTAAGATTGATCCCGGAAGGCGAGCAATTGACCTTGGCTGCAGTTGCTGTTAGAGCGGCGTTCTTTGTTGTTGTTGCTGTCAGTTTCATTGTTTCGATGTCTGAAGTAGGTCTTGTTATCAGTTCTGGAATCTTAAAAAAAGTATGGATTTCCGACTCACAAAAGAGTTGGTTTTCTATATGTATTTGGGTGTATCTGTAGCTAGGTCGCTTTGCTTCATCGACAGCCTGTAGCTAGGCTCAGTAAGCTAGCGCTTCATCGACAGCACAGAGAAGAGAAGAATTGAATCCGATTCATTCAATCTTACCCCTTTCTCTCTATCTAGCTGTGAGCCAGGTTTTGAAATATCTGGTTCGAAAGGACCAGGAAGGGGGCTAAGTAAACATCTTGAAAAGAAGGAAGGAAGGAAGGCGGTCTTTCTTTCTTTGTGGAAGGGAAGCTTGACTAAAAAGATGCTTAGTGGGGCAAAGAGATTCGAAGGTTCAGAGATGGACTAGAGTTAATAATAGGCCGATAAAGATTCACCTTTTTATTTGAGCCTAACTATCTATATATAAGGGGGAGCACAGATAGATTTAGGAAATGCTTGATCTGACCATAAAATAGGAATAGGTAAGGTAAAAAAGCGGAAGTGGAGCGAAATGCTTCCCTTGAAATAAGCACAAGCGAAACGATACCTAGATCCGGCTGGGAAACTACAATGTTGCTTAGGTTACATTGGCAATAAGTACTTCGACCATTTGATTCTATTTTCTTCTCTATGGGCTTGAGTGCCTTCCCGTTCGCTTAGCTCTTTCGTCCCTTCCTTTGTCTATGGTTACCCGGAAAAAGTACCAAGTTAAGTTGACCTAGAATCGGTGTACCAAGTAAAGCCAATTTCAAGTTATTTAAGAAAAAAAAAGTTTCACTTTTGATGGCCTTGGAAAAGGGAATCCTCTAGTGTTCCAAACCTCCGGTTGGCAGGTTTCAGTCTGGAAGTCTGTCTCCTTCAATGGATAAGATTCAAAGGGCTTGACTGCACTCGACTAGGGCGAGTCCAAGGGTTCCCATCGTGACACTTCCTTGAAGAAAGCCGTACTCCCATCAGCTTTCAAGTAGATAAAGAAGTTCAGGCTAGTGACATCAGCTATCGGCTATTGGCCTTTGTGCAAGCTTCTCCTCAATATGTTTGATCCCCTTCCTCTTCGTCAATGATTATGGGTCGCTCCTGTCCTGTAGTTCGATACACTACTCTAAGGCCAGTTGCCTATACAGCTCTGGAGTCTTTAGTACAGTCCGCTTTGGTTATCGCGTAACCCTCTCTAGACAAACGATTTGATTCAAGCCACTCCACTACTGGAACAGTAGCACCCTGCCTTTGGATTCGCATAGGCACCCGGGAACCCTACTCAGTAAAGAAGGGGACTCCCTAAACGAGACTGCTAGCTGGTATGGAGATGGAGTGCCGAACGACCTGTAAAATGAAGAATCAAGCATTTGGTTCGGCTGTAGTTTCATAGATCTACATGGGAATCTTCTTGAGATCGATCATGCAGTTACGGCCAATCAAGCAGAGATTCGATTGGCCTTCCAGAGAGCTGACATTAGAGGACTTACACCCAAAGCACCAGAAAAGCTGTACGACATACGATCAGAAGTTCAAGATGATGTGATCGAAGTAAACCTATAGGCAAAAGCAGAACCTCGGCCCACATATGTCAGTAAGATCCAGAAAGGAGAATGTCCTGAGGAGCCCTTGGAAGGAGCGAGCTTAGCCGGTTGCCTCCCCCGCTCTGGGAGATTGGGGCTCTCCCCGAAAATCATCCTGCTGTCTCACTGCAGGAGATGACGTTTCAAAATTCCCGTGGTTAGAGGTTCCTTCCCCTGCGGTCATCATAGTGTCTGGGTTTCCGGAATTTATTATCGCAAGAAGAATCAATCTCACTGCCCTTATAAAAAATCCTAATAAGTCACTTTATACTACTCTTTATTTCGTGCTTTCCCCGAGTGGGGCACACCAATAGGGCTTCTTATTTTTTTGCTGCAAAGTCCCTTGACACCCTTCTTAGTGAGTACTTAAGTCGTACTCGTAGATCGTAGTTCGATCGAATATAAGATGCACACTCCTAACATTCTTTTATCTTCCCCAATTCAGAGTACAAATAGACCAAAGACCAGGCTTGAAGAAGCTGCTTTGATAGAACCAGGGACAATCTATCTATTAACTGGTAAAGGTACCCCCCCCAATAGGAATAGGAAACCAATGAGAAAGAATCACCCATAAAAGATGTGGAAGTAGGGATTCCAGCGAGTGCCATGTTCCTTTAATTTGTTTGATTGACTTGACTACTGCCCTCTTTCCCTCACATTGAAGATTTCTCCAGTGAGCAGGAAACCTGAAAAGCATTGAAGAAGAGAGCAAAAAGAGTTTGAGATCAAGATCAAAGTGGTGCTTTTCAAAGTTTCACCTTGTGGGCGCGCATAAATAAAAAAATGATCCCTGCATCCCCTCAGGCTGGCCACGTAGCACGAACCGTGTCCGGCTCCAAGAAGAGAAGTAGTGGCTGTGAGTGCATGGTTGGTCCTGAACCAGAGATGAGGTAAGGATATGTATACCTGGGTGAAACTTTTATATTGGGTTTATGAGTTGCTTGAACCGACTCATTCGAAAGCGTTGAATGCATAATGATGAAAGACAAGGGACTGGAACTGATTGCTGAGAAGGGATCTTGTTCAGCGAGCAGCAGATTCAGCGGGCGAACTTGGGGGACAGCGCCAGAACCCGGCGAGAAAGATTTCGAAACTATCCGTTGTGTTAGCAAATCATACGAGTCATAGTTGTTTAGCTCTGAGTCCGCGTGATTAGTCAGCAGAAAGAAGAAAGCTATCTCCATTAGTTGTCATCTCCTAGTAGTCGCCATCTTCATCCACTACCCCCTCGATGACCGATCCCGAATTGAAACCAAAGTCATTTTTCCTTACCTATCCTCATAAAAAACCCCTCTTCTCTTGCAACTCACCGAAAAAGGAAAGGGCCTTGTAAGACCGATGTGAAAGGAAAGCGAATGAAATGTGGAGAATAAGCAAGCAACTCTTTTTTTATAGGAGTAGTAGTAGTGGTGCTTAGGAGTTTGAGCTCTTACTTTTCGTAGTAGTAGTAGCTGGTCTAGTCTATTGGCGAAAGGAAGGAACCCGACACCGCAGCTTCCGCCTGATTGTCTGAAGTGAAGTAGCCTTCCCGCTTAGCTTTCATTTGACACTGAACCGCTGTTGCTGACTACCGGGATGTAATCGCTGCCCTCGGTCCTAAGAGCTTATTTACCCCTTAGATGAAAAAGGTCGGACAAGACGCTATTCCTTTCTCACATCAGAAATAGCGGTCCGGGTAAAGCTACTACCCTTAATACACCTTCGGGAGACTACGGGGGTACACTAATAGAGAAAAAGAGTGAAAAGGTCATATTGTATTGATTCCCGAAGTGAACTTACCGTGATTGCTTTAGGAGTTAGCCTTCAGAATGTCGAGATGGATTACCTTTCTTCTTTCTCTGATTGCGCAGGAGCAGTGTCCGGGTTTCCAACAGCCGAAGCCCCTGCCGCTTTCCCCGAGACTGGTGCCTATTCAGGGGGACACACAAGAGAAGTGGTTTTTCTACGATCCGCTTGCTTGAACGGCTTGGGCTTGATTGAGTACCTTACTGGAAAACAAACCGCCTGGAACTGAGTACCGAAACTTGCCTACCGTCCCAACACAAGGCAACCCTGTCATTCATCGAGCTAATTGATTCCTGAAGGCAAGTCGGGAAGTCGAGCAAGGAAGAGATAGCTAGCTTTGGGCTTCCCCTAAGAGAAAGAAGGGACTTTGATTTTAAGTGCAGAAGCCAAAGAAACCCTCTTTACCTAATGGTATACGAGTGGGAACAGGCTCAGTTCAAAAAACCATATCTGTCTGTAGATTCACAAAATCTATCTCTGTTGGGAACTGTTGATTAACCCATCTTTCTGTCTTTCCTCGATACCGACATCCAGAGGTGACTTCGTCATGCAGAGGATTCAACTGCTTAGCCGAGACAGGGCCAAGCTCAATTCCATTGTTACGGGGTGCCACGCTATGTGCTTTCTTTGCTTCATCTTTCTCTGTCACCGTGGATTCCCTTTTGTCTTTATTTGAATTAGATTCGATTTTTTAACTATTCAAATTGAACGGATCCCGCACTATAACCTTATGAGTCTTTCAGTCCCTCTTACTTTTCATGTCGAGATGAAAATAGAGGGGGATTACCGTTGAGAATTCGAGATTCCACGAAACAACTGCTGCTTATTCAGGTACTGGTACTGGCTAATGCTTTTCTCTCTCCTATCGAAGATGAAAGAGACTCTTGAGACTATAGGATACAAACAGGGAACTCCCTTTTTGCTTGGCTTGACCATATAGATATAGGGCAGCCCCACTTCCAGTATTGTTGGAAGAAGCAGTGCAGTGTAAGCAGGTCAGTTTCGGGAAGCAGTGAAGGAACCAGAGATAGAATTTAGGAATGCAGTCACGTGCCTTACTTTGACTTTTTCATTTCCCTTTTTTTTATAAATCTGAGTTATAGGCGCAATTACCAATAAATTTTTTGTAAAACAATATGAGCAAGCTTCTCTAGACTCCCCCATCCCCACCCCGTTTGGCACTTCTTTTTATTGAAATCCAATCCTGTTAGCTCGAGCTCAAGGCATTTTGGAGAGAGCCTCTCACCCTTCGGCTTTCTGGGTTTGCTCGCTTTGAAAAGCTTCTTGGGATTAAGATCAAGCAAGTGGGGTACCTTAAGCGCTTCCAAGAACGTACGCTCATCAAAGGCTTGAGATCGTGTACCTGTGTCTCGAGGCCTAGGAAAAGGGCTTCCTAGCCTTTTTACAGAAGGGGAAGTGGGAGCTTATCGACTGAAAGGGCCAAACCAAAGAGGATTGACCCCCGGAAGATAGAAAGCTATATCGGAATGCTTAAAGCGCTAGAGTCGGGAGCTGCAACAGGCTTGCTCTTTTGTCTTTTCTTTTGTTTTGGGTGGGCCTATCTAGCTTCTTGTCCTGCCCACTATGATTTGCCAAAGAAGGGCTCAACGGGGCTGAGAGAGAAAGAAAAAAAGAACCATATTTAATATTCCCCTTCCCAAGATGTTAGTAGAAATCCAATCCTATCAAGAAGGGGTGTGTTTTGGGGCACTCAGGCTTAGAAAGCTGAAGCGTATGGTGGGGTTGCTTAAAGTATGCCTCTCTCCTGGACGAAGTCAAGAAGAAATGGGCTATCTGTTGAAAAGTCCGTAACGATGGTTCTCTGACTCAGTAATTCTTTTGTTTCACAAAATGAGTTATATAGATATAGGGCGAGTCGAGTTTCACTCTGATAGGGCAATGAATTCCATTTGGGTTTGGCAAAGCCAATATATGTGACAGGAAAGGTCGTTCAGAGAATATAGAATATGGAGAGTATAGAGATTTCAGCTTTTCTGCCTAGCTCTACAGAAATGGAAAGCCCTATGCAGCAGTTTAAGATTTTCAACCTAACAGGGACAGACAGAGGCATTGACATATCAAAAAAGTTTGTCTCGTTTCCATTTGAGCAGATCAGAGCTGATGACAAGAGAGAGACCAGTTGATTAAATTGAATTAGGGTGCCCGGGGCATGCGCTCTAACTTTGATAGTTGCACGAAAAGGGGTAAAGTCCGACTCCAACTTAACGCAAGGGCTCGTTGCAGACGGGCGTAAAGCATGGAATTCTGCCTAACTAAGTTTGATCGGGCCTTAAAGCCTATCCTTTTATGGATACCAAGCTTCGCCTGTTTAGGACACAACAAGGCCCCTTTTGGAATGGTGTGCTTTCATTCCATTTATGGGGATTTCACTTACTTATACTTTGAAGTAGGGAGAAGCGCTAACAGTCGAGCCTGACGCTTCTTTTCTTCACTTTGGCATCATACAAGCTACCCGCGGTTCAATCAGGCTTCGAATACGCAGATGTAGGAGTATGCCCTTTTGTGCCTTGGAGTGGGCCTAAAGATAAAGAGAGTATTGCTATCTAAATAAAACACGACAGGAGATCGAGCCACAAACAGGACAAATCGCAGAAAGAGTTCTAATCTAAGACACTCGACCAGGAGCTTCTACGCGGATTAGACACCCACCTAGCCCACCCGGTTCCCAGTTCCTAAAGGGGGCTTTGTCTGCTGTCTTGCTCTGAGTAGAGTAGGGTCGGCCAGCATGCTAGGGCATTGGAAAAGGAGACCGACCTTCTGTACCATATCCTGTTCCCAGACCCATTATATAGAATCGAAGTGTAATGGCCCTGATAGAGAAGGAGGATAAAAGAGTAAGAAAGAGTAAGCCAAGCAGAAACGAATCATGCTAGATGTGAAAGACTAGGAGTGGAGATCCATTTGGGGATACAAGGGCCCGACTTAATCTCAAAAGAAAAGAGAGTACTCGCGAACGCCTCCTGTGTGTAAGGCTTAGCTTCCCGATTCACCATTTAACTCCTCTTGCCAGTCCGTCTTTTCCAAGCGCATAAGACAACTGTAGCAGAGATCGGCTAAGCCATAGCGCTGGTTCTATTCGAATGCAGGGTATATAGAAGAGGATAGTTCCGGATAGTTGGCCTTTCAGCCATATCTTACAGGGTTTTCGCTCTATAGTAGTACGATTGTCGGCATTAGCTTTAGCTGCTTTTGTAGTAGAGTCCCGTCAGCTTAGGGCTGCAAACGCAGCAACATTTTTTTCCCTTTCAAGAAGCTCGAATGAAACGGACTGTGGTTCTTGCTTTCGCCTTCGGATAAGACCAGTAGTGAGAACCTCTTCCTGTAGCTTTTGTCGTTTCTGCTTTCAGACTTCAAGCTGTTAGTACGACTACTGGCATTAGCAGCTTGAGTATCGGCATTCGCCTTTTCAGCTGTTAGGCAAGTGGTACCTTCTGAGTCCGGAGGAGCAAGCGAAGTCCTGTAAGACGTAACGCTAAAGGTTGCAAGGTAGAGTGATTACTTTGTTTGAAGAAGAGGTTCGAGAACTCGATTGACTCGAATATCTCTTTGCTTTCGGGATGCCAGCTGCTTCAGCAAGCTTGGCAATAAAATGCTCTTTAGCTGATAGAATCATGGGAGAGATTAGACTCCAATAGCCCTCTTACCAAGTCTCACAAGTGGAATCGACAGATGGCCACCAATCCCCATATGTCCCATTTTCAGGTAAGGGAAAATGTTGCTCATTCAAACATTTTTCGATGCCTTAAGCCATCCCAGTAGCTCAGTGGGAGAGCAGGTCGGATATTTTCTGACCGGTCGTAGGTTCGAATCCTACTT
This sequence comes from Erythroxylum pedicellare, assembly GCA_027563575.1. Taxonomy (NCBI): domain Eukaryota; kingdom Viridiplantae; phylum Streptophyta; class Magnoliopsida; order Malpighiales; family Erythroxylaceae; genus Erythroxylum; species Erythroxylum pedicellare. The sequence goes on along the minus strand of JAOQMP010073528.1, from coordinate 3,802 downwards.
GAGCAGATGTGTAAGGGGGGCAAACTACCCCCGAAATCGGCTTTAGGTCAAAGAAAGAAACATAGCACCATGATACCTTTTTATGCACACAAGTTCCAATTTTCCTTTAATGCAAGGAAAGGGGGTTACAGTTACAATCAATTGAAAGACGAGCAAGGACCGTGGAACCTGCCTAACTTTTGTACGACTATGCCGCCAACCCGTGTGGCCATAAGCAGAATCAGTAGTTTGTTGAATAATCCCTTTATCATTATCGAAAGTTCTAGTAAAAGCTTTTTTGAGAGACAGATGGAACTGGAGGTGATGAAAAATCCCCTCACACGAGGGAAAGGACTAAAAGCGGTAAAGATTGTCAAGACCTTGATCGGGACCAATAGTTTCTATGATGTGATTGAAAAAGCCCAAAGGACGGCGAGACACCAATTGCTAAAATCGCCGGAGAAAGGGCATATCATTAAAGAAGGAAGACCAAGACCGGGAGTTCGAATGAGAGAAAGGCGGATTGGTAATATAGGAGAAAGCTCTGGGAGTACAACTTGACAGGCACATTTTTTCACAGAACTCATGAACCTACTGTTTCCTTGTTTATACGTCGGGTGTGCCATATGGTGGGCTTCAAAAATGCCGGAACTCATTCAAGCATTAAACCAGCTTGTAGCTAGATTAGATAGGGAAGAACTAAGAGAAGCTTTAAGTGTTGCTAGCCAAGATACAGGAGAAAGAAGTACAGGTAGAGAAATAGGAACAAAAGGAGAGCAAAATGAGAGACCCAAAGAAATGTCGTGGTCAGCGCCCGAAGAAAGATCGATAAGAGCTATTGCAATATGGATCGGAGGCTTCGTACTATAGAGAAAGATGGGCATTTCTCCTTCCCTATTCTTGATATCACAGGCAAACTGATTTGGTTTACGATTCCGCTAACCCTTATGCTTGCTCTAACTAGTCTTAAACGAAAGAGAGATCGATTCCTTTCCCTGGAGTACTATACTGAATTTCCTCTGCAGTCTTAGGCTTTGGCGCTTTTCCCTCGATGAAATGACCCCAGCCTCGTTCGGGAGACCGAAGGTTGAGATACTTCACCTCCCCTCCCTCACAGCTGAGTCAATAGCTGCGTATTCTTCCATCGTAGAGATAGGAGATGATATGCCTTTCATTGCACTTGTTTGCACTCGCTTCGACAGTTGTGATTCCGCTTTCACTAGAGGAAGGGATATGATTAACTAGCGCAGGAGAGAGATAGTTAGCTTGGGTACGAAAGGATAGCTATTCAAAACATCTCGCAAGAAAGGAATAGGACCTAGGACTTGAAGGCTTCGCTCTGCGAGCCTGGGGGCTGAGTAAGGTGACCGTTCGCTCCTAGCTCTCAGACTAGGGATCAATCTTTCTATAGAAGGATGAGTGATAAAGACGGAATTACAGTCTCTTTTTCACATTCGCCAATCTATGAAATCAGAGTGAAATTCCCAGCTAACCGTGAACAGAGTGCAGAGTTGGTAGGAGGAGGAAGAGGTTCTATTCCATCATGACCATAGTCCCATTTGTTCGCTAAAGGCGGGCAGCAATCTGGATTCAAGTCGGAGGAACTACATCAAGAAAGTGGGATTTCGTCCTAGAAGATTCATACTCAATCTATGCCACTAGCTCGACGCCCCCCATCTCCTTCGAGAAAGAGTCCCACTTCTGAAAAAATTGCAGCAGTAAGAAAGGCAAAATACTGCTACATTGCCCATCATTTGCCCTTCCTAAGATGTCTTCTGTATTACTTTCTTGTGCTAAAATCATTCCCTCAGAAATAGGATCTCCACGGAGGCTTGCTATGCGATATCCTTTAGGACTTACTCGACTCTAGATAGCCTTTGGAACCAATTCCATTAAGCCTAGTGACATCAATCCCCTTAGTTCAAGCGCAAGGGAATGGATCAAAGAACTAAACACCTTTCCAATACCGACAGCAGCTCCCGCTGTTAGTGCTCATTGACCTCCTTTTTGTTGTTCGCTCGTAAACTCGACCTTTCAGTCGAGCTCGATTACATCGACCCTCTGTCGAAGATGATATTCAATAGCTTTGTCACTCCAGTAATCTCTTCCTTAGCCAACAACCCTCTCTCGAAAAACGGCAACTAATAACTATAGTTATTGGCTTCTGGTCCATCATTTCCACTGTCTGAGGATAATCATTGCCATTTTATGAGCTTGTAAGGCCCGTTGAAGTCCCCGATAAATGGGAAAGGGCTATAAGTAGGCCGTTTGCTATTGCTATAAGGGCTGCTCGCCTTTATACGGCTTGGCTTCGCTATCGCTCCTTGGTCGGCCTAAAAAGGAGTCTTCCTACCATACCCATACAATCATACAAGAATGCCTATTATCTAGTGCTAGAAGCTTCGCCAGAAGCGACTAGTCGCTTCCCTTCTTCCCTTCCTCTCCCCTACGGGAGAGCTGATCTACGACCACCCTGTGCTTTTTTTTGCATATTAAAAATGTTTATGGAGGGGTCCTTTATAGTCTTAGGAAGAAAGGGTCCTATTTATATATTGTTAGTTGTATAGTTGTTGCGTGACCGATCAAGCGCAGGGCATCGATACAAACTCAGGCTATGGTACGTAAGGTTTGCCGGACGCATTTTCGATCCCCAGAGGTTCCCACATAGCACATAGACAGACCCCAATAGAGTCCGGTGAGAGGATCCTTTTTTTCAGGCCTTGGTTCTTTGGCCGACAACTGGCCAAAGTTTCTACCAACTCGGGCAAGGGGATTCGGAGATTTCCACAAATCAAAGTCTAGTTGACCTACTGGCTTTAAAGACTCGAGTTAGGGGCTTGGCTTCGTAGAATTTTGATAAAAGCCTATCTCCTAGTACACCTAAGGATCTCTATTGCCACTTGCTTTTTGCATTCCCGCCTAACAGAGCACTTTGCGAGCTGCACTGGCACTCAATTTGAGTCGGCAGCCTTAAGACAGTCACGGAACACCAAAGCCAATCCCACCGGAGAACCCATGTATTCAATTAGAAAAAACCTTCCTGGTTTGCTACTCCAATCACTTCCCACTACCAAAAGGAAACAAGGGGTAGAAAGTGACTTGTTCATTTATGAAATTAGAACCTTGCTTCAGGGGGGCGACTGAAAGGTCGATATACCAAGATGGAATACAAAATTGGGCTTACAAGCTTAGCTCAGTAAAGTAATAGGATAAGCAAAGAAGAAGATAGACTTAACCCAACCCGAGACTTTCCGCAATTTTGTCAAAAGGGGAGGATGATGGATAAGGCTTGGGCAGTGAAACTGGGGCATCAGCATAATACCGCTTTCAATCTCATCCTAGCTATGCCAAAAAGACGCGGTTTTTAACAAGTAACACGATGTCAATCTTCGTGGAAAGATGATTGAGGCCCAAATCACGCTAACAAGTTATTCGATTTAAATGTCCTCATATGAAGGAAACCGGGATGTAAGACAAAATAACGTCTCGCATATATTGCATATATAGAAGACGGTCTTCGATCAGGACATTGAAAAAAAAAAAAATGGAATTTCTAATAAAAATAAAGATAGAATCTACTGATCACGACAGCCTACTTCCTAAGTAATTTGGCCGTCTCTATCTATTCTAGTCTCTGAAAAAGCCTTTTTTTTTTTTAAAGAAAGAATTGTGCAGTTTGGAAAGGTATCTTAGTCTATTTGTCGTAATGCAATCCCTGATGAGACCAATCACATATTGAGATCACGCTTTTTCATTCTCTTTCCTCGTCGATTCTGATTCTGGTGAGGTGCCCGATCGGAATCATCCGTACAGTAGAGGCAGG
>JAOQMP010073439.1:0-20419 GCA_027563575.1 Erythroxylum pedicellare | reverse complement strand
TCAACCTCTCAAGGTCACTTTCAACTTGGCTTGTACTCTTTAATCTCATCATTTCTACTTATATCCTTATTTTTCCTTAAACAATTCATGACAGTGTATTTATATCTATATCACGTTCGAGGACATATCACCAAAATGCAATATTGATGTCATATTCAATAACACATCCACCAGCACAAATGCACTAAATCTTTATCTGTTATATCTAACCATATACTATTTCTCATTTATAGATATCCTTCATCCTTCCTTTTCTCACATTATGATAGATCATCATTCTTCTCAATGCTTCTAACAACTTAAACTCTTAACACATGCTCATGTATGTGACTCATATGAATGCAACTCAAACTGGGGATCAGTTGCTGCTACCTGCTATGACTTGACAAAAATTCATGTACCTTGACACATATTTCAGAAAATGCCTATATAAGATAGTAATTCTAGTCTCTGATACCAACCAATGTAGCACCCCACTTTCACAGGCCACAGACTCGGATATCACTCAAGATGTCGGGTACATGTCTTGCAAAAGTGGGGTCCCACAAAATGGGTTATTGTTGATCATTTGATGAATTTAACCCATTTTATAGCAATTAAACATACTGATTCTCTGCATCTGCTAGCAAAGAAGTTTATAGATGAGATAGTGAGATTACATGGGATTCCATATTCCATAATTTCTGACAGAGATCCTCGGTTCACTTCAAGATTTTGGGAAAGTTTGCAAGAAGCTTTAGGGACCAAGTTACATTTTAGGACCACTTTTCATCCTCAAACAGGTGGCCAATCTGAGAGGACCAGTCAGACTCTTGAAGGAATGCTTAGGGCATATGTGATAGATTTCAAAGGTGTGTGGGATGAGCATTTGCTATTGGTCGAATTTACTTACAATAATTCGTACCACTCATGCATTTAAATGGCTCTTTAAGAAGCACTGTATGGAAGGAGATGTAGAACTCCTATATATTGGGATGAAGAAGGAGAAAGGAGATTAGTGGGACCAAAGTTACTCCAGATGATAGTTGACAAGGTCAATTTAGTTAAAAAGAGGCTTAAAGCAGCTCAAGATAGAATGAAGAGCTATACTGATGCATACCAAAAGGAGATGGAGTAGGAAATTGGTAAGAAAGTCTTTCTTAAGAAATCTCCTTGGAAAGGAGTAATGAGGTTTGGAAAGAAGGGCAAGTTGAGCCTGATATATGTTGGTCGTTATGAAATTATTGAGAGGATTGAACCACTAGCATATAGGTTGGCATTGCCGCCAAAATTGTCTAAGATACATGATGTTTTTCATGTTTCCATGTTGAGGAGGTATAGATCGAATCCCTCTCATATCATTCAGACCACTGAGGTTCAGTTGAGAGATGATCTGATTTATGAGGAGACTCTAGTGGAAATCTTGGACACTAAGGAAAAGTTACTCAGGAACAAGACAGTTCAGCTAGTGAAAGTTCTGTGGAGAAAAAATTATGTTGAAGAGGCCATGTGGGAACCTTTAGAAGCAATGAAGTATCCACACCTCATTGATGACTCAGGTAAGAATTTCGAGGACGAAATTCTTTTAAGAGGGGGACAAATGTTGGCCCCTAAATTTTTTTTCTTTAGTTAAGCATGATTCAAATGAATTATGATGTGTTGATAGATTTACTTTTGGAGTTTAAATTATTGTGTCTATGTTAGTAGGATTTAATTCATTGGATTATTAAATTAAGAGTGGTAAGAATGCATGAGGACAATTTTGGCATTACACTTAAGCATTTAAGATCTTAAAGCATTAAAGGAAAGGTAAAGTGGACTTTTAGCATTCATTAAGGGTAGAATGGGAAGAGGAAAAATGTTGTCTTGCATTTGGGAAGAAAAAAACATGAATTGAAGGGAAAGAAGTGTGAATTACAAAAATAAAGAAGAGAGGAAGAGAGGTTTCGATTCTTTAAGAGAAAAGAAAGCAGTTTGAGTTAGGTTTCATCTTTTCTTAGCTTTTAAGAGTGAATTTGAGGTTGATCAAGAAGAGAAATGAAAGAGGAAGAGAAGCGCTTTCATTTAAGCCAAGAATCTTGTTATTTAGTGAAGACTGAAGGTAAGTTCGTGTAACATCCCATGTTAGGGGTTAGAATATTGAGTAATTTCAATGCATAGTATGCTTTGCATAATTGAGTTTTTCCTTATTTATGCTTATGTATTTTGGACTCATACAAATAATTGTACATGCATTCATGACATTATCGAGTAAAATGTATTGATAAATGCAATTAAATTGTGGGAAATTATTCCAAGACTATTGGTATTATTTCAGAATTTGTAATAAATTTTAGGAATTTCTGAATTGTGATAATTATGGACTAGCAAAATATTGAAAATGGACTAATGGTAGTGAGACATGTGAAAATTTAAGTTGGTGACACAAGTATTTCATGCAAAGTGGATATGTGGGTTAAGTTTTTGTCAGAAGGAGAACACTGCAGCTTGTTCTTCATCGTAAGCTTTCAACACATAACTTGTTCCTTATTCTTATTTATCCACTGAAATCTCACTACTGGAGAATTGTTACTACTTGAGATTTTGTTGAAACAGGTATGTGATGTTTTTATAAAACTCAGTGAATAGATGCTCTATTTCTCATGGTTTATGCATGGGTATTTGACTGTTTATAGAAATGAATTAAATGAGTATGATGATGTTTGAAAGATTGAAATTGAAATTGTGCTTGAGGTTAGTAAGAAGGGTAGCTTCAGTGGTGTTCGAAATGGGTTAAATGAGAAATTAGTGAAGTGAATAGTACCAGAAATGGAACAAATGCAGAAAAATAGAATCATGCACAAATGAGAATCGAATTTTTGATATTGGATATGAACCTTGGATCTTTGATTTGTTTTGTGCTGTTGAGCTAAAATGAGGATAGATTAGAGTGTCATTTGTGTTAAATGAAGTGAAAGTATAGAGGAAAATGAGAATGGAAAATACATAGTAGTGAGAGAAAGCTTAGGTAATGCTTCGATTTCTAGTGGTTAAATATAGATTTGATTTCTTTGAGTTGTGATGAGATAAAATGGAACTAGAAGAATTGAGTTACATGTGATAAGTGTTCATTGAATAAAATTGAAGTGAGAAATCTGCTGGAAAAATTGGAAGGGAGGAAGAAGATGGCGATTTTTGGAAAAATGGCTAGTTGGAGAAGTCACCCTCATGCAAATGCATGATGGTGACTTTAGTGAATAAGTTGGAAGACACCATCGTGTTTAGGCATGATGGTGAATTCACTTGTAGTAAGCACGAGGGTGACATTGCTAGAAGTTGGCTGGATTAAGCACGTTGGTGACATTGCTGGTTTGACCAAAGGATTGACTCACCTTGAACGACCTTGTTCCTTTTCGCTATAACTTCTTCAGTCGATATCCAAATGACTTGATTCTTTAACCAATGGAATCATATCTTCATATCCACCAAAAAATAGAATTTTTTGAATTAAATTAATTGAGTAATTTGAGTTGAAAGTGTGACTGTGCTGAAGTATGATAACAGGAATGTTTTTACTAAACATACTTCGGTAATTTACTTATATTTGGATAGATTTCCAAATGGAGTGATTCCTGTTTTGAATTAAACTAGCTTCATAAGGCTTCAAATTTACTGAAGAGATGGAATTCTAGTTCTTTCTCTAAGATTTTAAGAATTTAATTGGAATTTGAGATAAGGATTTTGTTGAAGTTTAAAGATCAGTATGAAATCTTTTAAGTATAACTTTCAGTATACTAAAACAAATTAGATGAACTTAGTATCATTGGAAACCTAAGGCAAAGATGAACAGGTTTTTAGAAGGAAGTAATAACTAATTACCTCACCTTTATGATGAGAATAATTGAGTAAAGTGGAACAAAAATTAGTTGTGAAATAAATCTAGATTGAGCAATTGAGTATTGTTTCACATGATTGATAATGTGACAAGAATAAGGATAAAAAGGTCAGGAATTTATCATAAACATGCATCATACATATTCAGTATACATGAATGTGCATAATTGAATCCATGATTGTGCACAATAGTGATATGTGTTTATATTAAATGCTATAGAGGGATGCATCGAGCAACCGATTCTAGATATTGCTAGGACATTGAGACAATAAGCAATAAGGTAGCATCAGTAAGTAATTTAGACGGTCAAATCAATAAGTAATTTAGATGGTCTCTTCTGTAAGTAAGTCTTGTTGAATATTTGTAGGTAATTCAATAAGTAATCTTGTAAGAAAATTTGGATAGTTCATCTTTGACTGTTGTTTTCTGTTTGACTTTAATCTATTGAATGATTTGTAAAGCTATCAGATCGATATGTTTGAATTTTGGTTTGAAAGAAATGATTAGTTAATTATGTTGAGCATGAAATGAATTTGTTTGGTTTCTAAAACTGTCAAGTCCTAGTCATAGGTAAATAGGTACGCCTAGAATGGTCCGCAGCTACTCCTGTACTGACACTTCAGTGTCTCTGTCTCCTGTACTAACACTTTGGTGTCTCCTGTATTGACACTTCGGTGTCTCCTGATATCAAGACATATGTATCTTCTGTTGATACCAATTATGGTATCTCCTTTATAAGTCCTATTACCTACTCCTATAAATGGATTTAATAGTCATGTGATTTTGTATTCTGATTTCTATCTGACTCTGATGTAATCAAAGATATTATGTTTTGATTATGAAGGGTTTATACCCTCTTTTGAGACTCAGTTTTGGTTCCTGTACAATTTGTCTGAAATCCAATATAATATGTTTGAATTGTTCATTATGATAAACTCTTAATGCATGCTTCTAATATACCATGATTGGGTATATTTAATTGTCAATTTATGCATAGATTAGTTATTACTCACTAAGCTATATGCTTAGTATGGTGGATTTGCCCCGTGTAGGTTCAGAGAGAAGGACATAATGATTGGGACGAGTCTACCGTAATGGCCAATAGAGTCTGAGTCATTGTTTCGTTAAAGCTGTATTTTAGAGGTTGTTTTTGGCTTGTGTATGACCTTGAATTTATTTAAAGGTTTGTAATAACCTTAATTCAGGATGGTTCTAGTTTGGACAAGCTGTATTAAGCTCAATGTATTATGATGTATGATTTTTCTGAATTTCTTCTGCTTTGAGCTATTAAGAATGCATGATGAATGTTGCGTATGTTTTAAATTCGTGTCAGTTTTGTATGTATGTTTGTTATTTTGTCTGCATGGCACCCCCGTACCCTCCTAAGGGGTATTAGGGCATTACAGTTCGATTTCGAATCTTTTAGATTTTCGACAGGGTTTTGATTCATGAAGCTTAGGAAATGCATGAGTTTAAGTATTATAGGGTCAATTTTAGTGAATGTGTGTTCTTTAGGTTTTCAATTTGAATTTCTATTGAATGGAAATTTTGCAAATGTTGAAGGAAACCAAGAAAGGCAAGAGGAGCAAGAGGAGATGCATCTTTAAGCAAATTTTAAGCAAGAAATTCAAGGTGGATTACATTTTTATACTTAAGTAATAAGCCAGTAATATTTCTTCCAAATCAAGAAAGTTAAATGTTTTCAATTGTGTTATAAATGTGCATTTATTGCTCTTTGAATGCTTTGAAAATATGCTATGTATTTGGTACGTGAATATTGTGTTGATGATTTATGAAAAGAATATGAAAATGATTTTTGAAAAGATACTATATTTATGAAATAATTTTTCGAAAAAAGTACCATTTTGGGCAACAAGTTATGAAATACATGTTATGTGAGTTTGGTTTGGTCCATTCTGTATGTCAAGTATACTTTGACTAAAGGCTTCTCCCGCCTGCTCGCTAGTGGCATGTAGCTCCTTCATAAACTCCCTTATATTTACGACTACACAAAACCATTATGTAAGATTGTGTTAGTTCGTTCTGTTTACAACTATACAGGACTATTACACGGGAATGTGTTAGTTCAATATATTTATGGACCTCCCAAACCATTTTGACATGCGTATGTGTTGAAAAGTTTGTTGAATGCATAATTTATGTTGCTTATAAATTGTTTGATAAATTGAGAGCTGGGAAATATGTGTTTCATGATTCAATGTGAGTTTTACAATGGAAATGAATATTTCAATGGTTTTTGCATGTTACCGATTATAAAACTATTACCCACGAGCTTTTTAAACTCACCCCCTTTCCTTCCCATCTCTAGGCGAGGAGCAAGAGATCGAGTGAAAGAGGGTCAAGGCATCACTCCGATTATGCATCTTTTTGTACTATAAGCTAGATTTTTTAAAACACGAGGCTTTAGTAGCATTTTGAGCAAATTATTGTTCATATATCTTTTGTATTTTGGGATTTTGAGATATTAATGTATTGTGGCTTGAAATGCCCATTAAAGCTTTGTAAAACTTTTATCCTTTGATGTTAATGAAATATGATTGTGTTTTGCCCATGACATTTCCAAATTGTTCATTATATATTCAAGTTTTTCCTTAGGGGTAAAAATTTGTGTTCTGACTTCAGGAAAAAAATTGCATTAATCTAGGCTAAATTAGACAGAGTTGTCTTTTGTAATTGTAGTTTATCCTTCTAGCTTTCCAATGCTATATAGTGTGAAATTTTTGGATATAGGAGTTGAGAGATATGATTATTAGAAATTTGTGATGATGCATAGGATGGGCATACGAGATAGCTACATTGATTTGAAATTTTGCCTTTTGGAGGCAAAATATCTTTTTTAGGTCTTCATAGAAGTTGTAGGTGTAGAAGTCCTCTTCGAAACTGTCTTTGAATGATCTTAATCCGATATCTCTAGTGAAAGTTATGCTTTTTTTTTTACCAAAATAAGTCTGAGGAAGAAACAAAAAAAAGGAACCCGCAGGTGTTCCTCGTGCAAGTCGCGATCTCAACCTGCAAGTTTTCCCAAACCTGAACATATTTGACTCTTTTAGCCATAACTTTGTCTTCCAACCTTTAAATGACTTTAATTTTGAACTAATAGCTTCCTAACACATTCCTCTATCTCTCCATAAAAATTGGTAGCCTTTGGTGTTGATTTGAAAAAGATTGATGGAAAGAAAGTGATGGTATTGGTTGGAAGAGCATGAATTGGTTATCAACATACTTTAGATTTTTAATCATATCTTGAACTACAGAGCTCAGAATGAGATGATTTTTATTTCAAACTAAACTAGAGACATGGAGCTACAATTGTTTTGAAGAAGCCATTTTGAAATTCTAATTCAAAGATTTCAAAAATGTATTCTGAAATTGAAGGAATGAGTGTGATTTTGGTGACTGACTGGTGTGAGCACGCCACCCTTGTGGGATACGTGTTCAGATGTCACTTAGGACGTTGGGCATGTGTCTTGTGAGGGCAGGGAGTTCAACAATGATTATGTTCTTTCATTTGCCATTACCTTCTACTACTGCTCTTTCATTTCACTCTGTCCTTGTGAAACGTGTGGGTGGAAAGTAATGGCAGAGAGGAGGAATAGATTAAAAGGGCAGATCCAAACTTTGCCATTTTCTATGCATGGTTATACAAGATACACACATACAAACAAAAAGTCATTGCTTACTTTAATTTCTTTTCAAATTTTAATAGAACATTTATGGTGATAAATCCAATCTGCAGAACTTTACACAATCCCTCAAGACAACCTCCCTCAGTATTCATCAATGTAAAAGTCATAAAAAATCCCAGAAACAACAAATAAATAAAAAAATTCTCAGAATCCAAAGGTTAGGTTCGACAGTCATTTAGCTTCAACCATATTCTTTTTAGCCACAAAGTAGGACTTTCAATCAACATTTTACTAGACTAAGAATAAAAATCAAAGTATTTGGCAATATATTACTCATGTCGACATTCAAAGTTGCTTGTGTCATTACGTCTGCTTTAAAACCTAACAAGCATATCCACGCACCTACACCCACTATTTTGTAGAAGAAAAGAAACATAGAATCAGTATTGCTTAATTACCCATTCCTCATTACTCATAGTCACTAAACAAGCATTGCTTAATCTCTGTAAAAAACATTTGAATGAGGAACAACTTCCCATAAAAATTTTCAATCTACCTTTCACAATAATAGACTTTCATTTGCCTTGCAATAAATAACATCTTAATGAGGAACATCTCAATCTACTTCCTGGAAGTAAGAACTTGAGCAATAAAGAAAAGCAACGTAAATGAAAGTCTATTATCTAGTTTTCTTTCCACATTTCTAATTTTATGATCCTAGATAACTATTTGCTTATGGATAATGGTAGAATAACCTAATATCTGGTTAATCACAAAATCAAACATTTTAAGGCAAAGATTGCTTGCACTCTATAGAAGCTCTACCTTTGTAGTACGTAAGCATGTTAAACTACCACCTTTAGAGCCGAAAAGACACCATAGTGCACAAAACAAAGCAAAAGGCTAAACTTTTTGGCAGAAGCAGACTAAGAGAACTGAACCCTCTTGATCCAATGGAATTGTTTGAAGTACCCAGAGGTGGAGGCAGAGGAGGAACCGGTGGAAGTTTCAGGGATTATTTCTGGTTCTCACGGAAGAGAAAGGTAGGTAAAAGAGTGAAGACAGTCCTCATAGTGGCGGCAAAATCTCGCGCTAAAAAATATAACAATGACTCCTATTCCTCTGACTTACCAAGGGAATGGAGTATTGCCGAAAATCGGGTAATGAAAATGTTACCCCTTCAATGATAGGTTGATACGAAATGTAAGTTTTCATTCCATACCCATACATTTTTTTCCATTACCTTCAAACAATTATACCTTAAATAGTGTTTGAACTTCAAACTTTCTCATTATATCCATTTTATTCATATCATTAATTTTTTCTAATAATGTCACCGATAAAAAATCATATTTCAAATAAAATAGTATTTGACATTAATGTGTTTAAGCCTCTCAGGTAAAGTTTGTTCCTTAATTTATATATCCATTAAATCATGGCAATGAATAATTATATTCTTAAAGTCTAAATTAAATAAGAAAACAAACCTTTTAAATAACTTATTTTAAAACTTTCACAAGTTATATATGTTGGAAAACCAAGCAAGAATTGATCCCATACGTAGCGGGATAAAAACAGAAAATTTTCATATGTGATTTCTTTAAAGCCAAGATCATTAAAATGTTATAAAATGATTAACATATAAATCATGAATCTTAATTTGCACTTTATTTTGAAGTTTGATCATTTTCTTATCGTTTCCTTAGAACGGTTTTCAAAAATTAGCTTATCTCAAATGTCATAGCCACATAAATGTTTAGCTTTTAACAGCAAAGAAAGAGTTGAGAGAACTCTACAACTATTGCAAATGGGGTTAAACAAAGAATGTTAGCTCCCTCAGAGCTTAAACCTATTCATATTAGGTTTTTAAACATTATAGTGATTTAATTAAAATTACGAATAATTTTAATTAAATACCAATTATTCCCAAATAAGTTCCAATATTTCATATCGATCTTTATTTATCAAATATAAGTGTTTTAAGATATTTAATCATAAATTTCTCAAACTTTACAATCAAATTCAACTTGATTAAAACATTTTTTCTTCTTTAACCTGTTCTTTTTATATGACTCATTAGGTTCTTAAATATGTTAGCAATGGGTATAAATTATAACCCTAAATCATATTTATGATTAGATAAATTATACTCCTTTATTTTATCTTTCAATCTATAATTAAAAAATTTATATCTATATATCAATATTGACGTCTAGCAATGTGTCATCACCACTCAAATATTTAAGAATATTAAAGTAATTTTGATTAACCTTTTCGTCCATAATTTTTTTTGTATAATTGAATCCTTTCATCATATCATATTTTGAGTAAACATAAAGCATGTAACTAATTTCTACTTTATTTTAGTCCAATCATGTTAGCTCTCCACCATTGGTAATTGATTCAATTAATGACATTTGAAAACTCTATATAAAGTGTCATTCCACCTTGGCTAAAGATTTTTCGACTCAATACTAATGGAGAATAACAAAACATTCTCCTTAATCACTTTAAGGTGATGAATCTTATATTGATCACTCAACTACCTCCATATAATTTGTATTATATCCAATGAATACCAGCTGAGCTATCATTGACTAGAACATGTCATAATTATAATCAAAACATAACAATCCTCATACAAGATAACTTTTGAGATCCCAAATCAAAGGATCCCTTATACAATCATCACAATGAGAATGTCCATAGACATACAAGTAATGTTTTAAATGAAGTTCCTATATGAGATCAGTTTAGTGAACTTGTTCGTTAACAAGCACCCATATATTTATTTAAGTATCTCCATACTTTAGTCTATGAGAGTGACTACTTCCTTTATAAGGAAAAATATAATGTGTGCTAGTATCTTTATGCTCTATTAATGTACATGAACAATTCAAAGCTAATACAAGAATGCAATATGAATCTCATAATTATAATCTCATCATAATTTTATTTTCAATATATATTTATCCCATGGAATTTATTATATACATCAAAATATATACAAATAAAGAATGCCTTTAAATAATAATGTTACTAAATTACAATCAACAGATTGGCTGTAGGATATAAACCAACAAGCTCCCACCTACACTAAATCAATCGTTTAAGTATCTTATATAATATCACCATATGACAATTATGTTAATGTTGGGACAGTGATTTAGTGAGAGAATTCTACAAGATTTTCTATAGTGAGCACTTGCTTAAATCTTACAACTTTCATCTTAATTATCATCATAATTAAGAGAAATTGCCTAAATACATACTTGGATCTATGATGAGACCTTATCTCCTTTTACATGTCCAATGTCTCTAATGTTCTACAGTACATTACTGTCTGGGCAATATAAGGAATTATACCAAGCTCATTAAAGAAATTCTAATCCAAATAATCATTTCTACTAAATGATAATTATATTTTGGCTTTATTAGCAATCGTTGCTACATTGGAACCTTTCTAATCTCAAAATAATATCTAAGTGATATGTACCTTAAGAAATATTTACTTCAAAAGTTAATATTCTTATAATCTTAAATTCAAATATCAACTGATACATATAATAATGAATATTTTTAATACTTCACAAATATCATATATATCAAATATTAAAACCTTAATACATCATCTACATACTAAAAAGTAGAATAAGTAAACAATTTCCAATTTATCTCTATAGATTTAATTACCAGAATTAAGTTGTTATCTTTCAAATCCAATATGAATTGTTCTTAGATAAATATATTTTCAACCATTGAAAATATGAATTATTGTTCTCTCTGTAAGCAGTATGTCTCTTCTCCCACTAAAGAGGACTATTATGCTCTTACTAACTTTCTTGGACATGATAAATTCATAATAATCTCTAACATAATCATCTCTAAATTAACTCTTTGAATTTAACACAAAAGTGAATCTTTTAACGCCTTGTAGTCTTTCAACTATACATTAAATGTATTAACAAAGGTACTAGTTCTAATTATATGTATTGTCATAAGATTTGAACTCTTCAAACTTCATCTTACTCCCACTACTTATTATGAGAACCATTCTCCTACAAGTGTTCATTAGAAAAAACAATTTTTTCAATGGGTTTGTAAGATTATATTCAAAGTTTTGGATATCTCTTAACTTTTTATTGTTGAATTTAGTTCTAAACTTAGTGGATAATATATGCTTCAACTAAATATCACATCTTAAAATCATTAACTTTGTCTCTTTCAATGTCTTAGCATTTTATATCTAAATATGAAATCTTGGTAATTGATTTAATTGGAATTATTAAAGAGAAGTTATTGCACTAGGCATAGCTATAAAAGAAATAAATATTTCAACATACAATATCTTATATTGTATATTCCTCCTTATATAAATCCATACTCTTCTAGAGTTTAGTTGTGGTAATATTCACTAGAGAATCTGATTCCCCATAGATAACCAACAAATTTATACCACATTACGTTGTTCTCATTGAAGTTCTTCAATATTCACAATGTTTAATTTCTATTAGACTTCAAAACCTTGAGCTGTTCAAAATTTTAAATCGATATTTCATTTAATACATATGACTATATCATATAAAGTCATTAATATTTCTAACAAAATGCAAATGTCATCCTTTTATGAATTGTCATCACATCTACTACATTTTACGTCTAAGATTTAACAATTTAATACAGCCATAACTTTTTCATACATTATTATCTAATTTTGTATTCTTGCTACTTATATTAAGCATAAGTCTCCTTTAATCCAACACATACAAACTATTTGTATAAATTTGGATCAATTGCTTTTACTTAATATTTTATTTCTTGTCATATCTTAAGCATTATAATAATGTTGAATCTAAATTCAGTATCAAATATTCATAAGCATGAACTAGAAATACACATGATTTTTATCATATCACGTATAGGCAAGAAAGTCATGCAATTATTTCTTCTAATGATAACTATTGTCATTATATAGCAAATGCCTTCAATTGTATTCCATATTTATGCTTTTAGTAGAGTATATTGAATGAAACAATTTTATCAAGGTATTATAACTTTTAGCTTTGCTCTATGTAACCTCTTGCAGCTTGTTATTATGGTGTTGACATACATATTACATGTTGTTATCAAAATTTATGAGGTATTAGTTAACTCAAAATGTCAATACATGTTATCATCTATATGATATTGAAATATCTCTAAAACTTTGTCACCAAATCCTCAACAAGGACTAACAACAATATTGCATAATAGACATACAACTTTTATATCAAACTTTGAGACTCTTCTCAAACTAAACCTATGTCTAAGAAATTAAGTTCACTAACTTAGTATCAACTATATTGAATAAGATAAATCTCACGCAGAATAAAATATAAATTTAAGCAAAGTAAGTAATATGTTATATGCTATGACTACCGAATAATATTATAAATTTAATCATGTATTTGGTTACTATCACTATTTTATTCAAAATAATAACCCTCACTATTATTCAAAAAGTTTATTCTAATATCTCTAGTGGTATAGGATCTAATTTAAATTTAATTGACCTTGAGTCACTCAATAAACTAACTAAACTTAAATTAAGTAGACAATAACTTTATCATTCACATCTTTTGTGACTCATAGATTTGTTGGGTGATAACTCTTGCCAAAATATATCTTATACATTATTCTTACCCTTACCTCTAAATTCATACGATCATAAGTCACTCATCTAATTCATACAAATTTAGTTAAGTAGAATATATCAATTTAAGATAAAACATATTTATGTTAAATGGGTCTTTACTTACTCAATAAACCTTACAATAAACAGAACTCTAGTTGTATTCTTAAATAATAGAAGATAGCAATCACGTTTTCAACACGACTTAATATTTTAACAAAGGATTTAATTTTATTCATCTGATTAAACACAAATTACATGTAATAATATCATATGTCTAAAATATGCAATTTAACATATATTCAATGCATATATTAAACATATAAATAAAGTATGTAACTTATGCACTCATAATCAAATTATATGTACAAAATATCAAGCTTCTATCTTCATAATCTAAGATAATATTTGTAACTCCTTGGATAACTTAAATTAGATAAAACCCATTGATTCCTAAATAAACTAAATTCTTATTCCAAATAGAAATTTATTTTGATTTGAAAGCAATTTTCAAATTTGATTGGAAATTATTTCCAATTATCTTGACTACTTTAACAAAATTAACTGAAAATCATTTTTTAAAATTATAATTCTTACTTATTATAATTTAGAAAAACTCCTTTTTTCAAAATTGTTTAAGTAACACAATCTAATCTAATTAGAAAACTATTTATAATCTCATTAAAAATAACTTTTCCTTAATTAGAAAACTGTTTTCTAATATTAAAGTAGACTACTTTCAAGATTAAATAAAAAACCTTTAAATTTACTTAAGAAAGTTCTTTACATTATTTATTTAGAGATTAATTTCTTAGTTTTTTAGAAAATCTTTCCTTAATCAATTAGAAAACTATTTTTTAAAAATATTAAAAAGGCTTATCTTCTTAATTGATAACTCAAAATATTTTTCAAATTTTAAACAAGAAAATTACCTTTTGGATAAATAAAAAACGTATTATTCATAAATAAAGAAACAATTTCTAAATAAATAAGATAATGATTCTTTAAACAAATAAAATCATAAATTTAATTTATCTCAATCAAATTGAAATAAATAAATTTAATTAAGAAATGTTTTTCTTAATTACTTAAGAAAAATACTTTTCTTAATTTTAGGGAGTCTAATTAATTAATTTTAATGTAATTGAAGTATAATTAATTTAAAATTTAGAAATAACTTTGTTAAAAATTAAATAAAAATCAATTTAATTATTAATCTTAATCATATTAAGAAAAATAATGACTTAGAATTGAATTTTGAATTTAAAACTCTTTTAAATTATGTTTAAAAATTAAATTAAATAAGAACATATAATTCTGTATTTAAGTTGTCCATTTTCAAGTTTAAGTCATACTTAAACTTATACCCAAACACACTTGTTCTGCCTTAAAGTTACAATAACCTTGTTGCCAGACAAATCATATTCCATGTTAAAAATACCTTATTCAAACTATTTCTTATGTCCAAGCACTATATATGTTAGCCTTATTGCCAAACACATCCTTCTTATTTTAGAAACTCTAATTTCAGTAAGGCTATGTTTGGTTGGACGTAAGATTTTTAATGTAATGGAATATAAATGAATGTAATATTAGAAAATTATTGTTTTAGAGAGATGAAAGAGTTAATAATGTAATATAGTAAAACGTTATTTGGAAGAACAATTTATAATGTAATATATTAAAAAGTTATATATTGTTTTACATTTCACCTTGAATCTTCCAAATCGGAAGTTTATCATTTTTACTGTTTAGGATAAAATAAAATGTAATATGAAAACCTACTCTTCTTTCTCATTTCATTCTATTCCATTATAAACCTTCAATAATATTATATTTCATTTCATTTTATTAATAAACGTCCAATTAAACATAGCCTTAAGTAAAGGAGTTGGTATTGTGAAAGAAGATTTTTATTTCTACGTCACCTCATGATAAAGGGAAATTGAAATATATATTTGAAGAATTGTACATCAAATTCTGACAGAGAGAGAGAAAAGATTCTAACAGACGTAAATAACAAATTCTGGTATAACAAATTTATGCTGAGTCTAGAGGATTCTTAACATACCCCTGTAAGATGAAGGGCCGAGGTGAGACATTCATCTTGGTTCGAAAGTCTTCAAAACTTGGTGCGAGCTAGAGGTTTGGTGAGGCCATCAACAATCTGGTCATGAGTGGAAATATGCGAGACCTGAAGATAGTGCATCTGAACCTGTTCTCGGACAAAATGATAATCCAACAATATATGCTTCATCCGAGAGTGAAAGACTGGGTTAGAAAACACATAAGTTGCACCTACGTTATCACAGAGGACCGTAGGAGGACCCGGAGATTGTATGTGAAGTTCTTTGAGTAGATGATTAAGCCATAGTATCTCAGCAGTGGTGTTTGCAACGGCTCGATATTCATCTTCAGTTGAGGATCTAGCAACCGTCTGTTGACGTTTAGAATACCATGAGATCGGATTACCACCAAGATAGATCACATAGGGAGAAGTAGAAGTTGCCTCCCCAATTAGCATCGTTATAAGCAGTAAGATGGAGATGTCGGGGTCAACGAAGGTGTAAAACAAAATCATGGGTGTGTTTGAGATATCGTAGTGTGCACTTGAGCTGAGTAAAATGTATGTTTGATGGCCCGTGCATAAATTGAGAGAGTTTGTTAACGACATAGCTCAAATCAGGACGAGTGATGGTAACATATTGGAGAGCTCCCAAAATACTATGGTATAAAGCGCCATTGACCATGGTCGTACCATCATCAAGTTTTAAGACAGTGGAGGTGCATAATGGAGTGGCACAAGGTTTTGCAACATGCATGTTGAACTTATGTAAAAGATCATGAATATATCGTTGTTGAGATAAAAAGAGACCTTCGTTGTTAGGAGTGATCTCAATTCCCAGAAAGTAGTTAGGTGCACCAAGGTTCTTGTGGGAAAACCGGGAGGAGATGGCATCCATAAATGTCTCAAGATGAGATTTGGAGCTTCCTATGAGTAACAAGTCATCAACATATACAAGAAAGTACATGGTTACATTGTGTAAATGATAAATGAAGAGGGAGGAGTCACTGGCGCTAGTTTTAAACCCCTATTAAAGAAGAAATTCCCCGAGCTCATTGTACCTTGCCCTTGGTGCCTGCTTCAGACCGTAGATAGGTTTGCAAAGTTTGCAGATATGTAGAGGAAGGTCCGGATGAACGAAGCCCGGAGGTTGCTTCATATAAACTATCTCTTGAAGATGAATATGAAGGAATGCATTATTTACATCCATTTGGTGTAAGGGCCATGCATAGGTGAGAGCAACAGTGAGATTAACTTTGATTGTTGGATGTTTAGCAACGGGTGAATAGGTTTCCTTATAGTCAATGCCCAGACATTGGCTATAACCTTTAGCAACCATTATGGATTTGTAACAATCGACGGAGCCATTAGCTTTGCGTTTGGTCCGAAAGAGCCATATGTAGCCCACAACATTTTTCGCTTCTGAGGCTGGAACTAGATCCTATGTACCGTTTCGAACTAAGGCGTCATACTCCTCAGAAGTAGAAGCACGCCTGTGGGGGTGGCAGAAAGCTTTAGTGATGTTGCGAGGTTCTTCTGTAGCTGGAAGGGGGTATTTGGTAACCTGGTAGCTTTTAGGTTTGAAGATATTATTCTGAGATCGTGTGACCATGGAATGAGTTCTTGTGGGGGCACTGGGATTATGTCTGAAGAAGAGGTATAGGGTGAGGAAGCTTCACCAGATATGGATGCAATGGAAGGAACAATTAGTGGTGCAGGATCCGTCAGGGCGCCGGACCATGTGACCAAGAGGGATGACCTGATGAGTAGAGGGAAGGAGGGGCAGAGATTCATCTGAAACTGCAGATGGTAGTGATGGTGATAGAGTAGAAAAAGGGAATTGATGATCAATAAACTTAACATGTCGAGAAGTATAGATTTTATTTGTTTTTGGATCAAAGCAGAGGTAGGAATACTGGTGAAGAGAATAACCAATGATACAAGGGATGGAGCGGGGTTGTAATTTGTGGTCCATATAAGGATGTAACTAAGGGAAGTATAGACATCCGAAAACATGAAGATTGTTATAAGAGGGAGCAGTACGATGAAGAATTTCATAAGGAGATTGCATAGAGAGGAGTGGAGTAGGCATACGGTTTATAAGTTAGACGACTGTTGAAGCCGCATGTGTCCAAAATTTAAGTGGTAAATGGCTGAAATGAAGGAGGGCTCGAGTGGTTTCAATGATGTGACGGTGTCGACGTTCAGATGTTCCATTTAGTTCAGGGGTGTGAGGAGGAGGAGTGAAGTGGGAAATACCATGTTTAGATAAAAACAAATGTGGTTTGATGTATTCACCACCATTGTCAGTATATAAAGATTTGATTTTGAAATTGAAGAAGGTTTCGACAAAGAGTTTTAAAAAGAAGAAAATATCAAGAACATCAGATTTATTTCGTAAAGGATAAAGCTAGATATATTTGGAAAAGTGATCAATAAAAACAACATAGTAATAAAAACCATGAATGGACGCTTCAGGAGCCGGACCCCAAACATCAGAGAAGAGTAGCTCCAGTGGTCTGGTGTTGTGAAGATATTGAGTGGAGAAGGGGAGTTTGTGACTTTTGGCATAGGCACAAGAGACACACAGGGGCTGGAGTTTAGAGTGGCAGTGGAAGTGTTGTCGAGAGTGAAGATGCGACATAACCTTATTAGATGGATGACCTAAGATGTGGTGAAGTAGAGTAGGACTGGACACAGAAGCGAGGAGAGCGGATAGGCTAGAAGAGGGTAGGTGGATATTGGAGAGGTCACTGTGACACATCCCCGTGAGGAGCACTGCCTTCGTCCGCAAGTCCTTCACCTAAAATTGATTTGGAAACAATTCCACATAAACATTATTTGTAGTGCAAATTTTTTTGACAGAAACAAGATTATGATTAACGGTTGGAACATGAAGAACATCATCAAATAACAATGGTTGAAGGAAGAGGGGCAAAGAAAGCTACTGGTATGAGTGATTGGTAGGTTATACCCATCACCCATTTGAAGATGATCGTTGCCTGAATATGGAGAATGTAGATCCAGGAGAGCTAGATCATTAGTAACATGATGGGAAGCACCTAAGTCGAGAATCTATTGGTCATTAGAGTCCAAGGGAGGCTGAGAGACAATAATGGAGTCGGTTGCTGGAAGTCATATTTGCTGGACTGCTAGGCCAATATGTAGGGGGACCTAGAGAGCGCAAGGGTGCCCTCGAAGGCTGGGAGGTACCAGGAGATGGTTGCCAGTGACCAGTAAACCCAGCAAAGTGGGTTGATGGAGGGGTGTAAGAACCATGACTGCCGGCAGGAGGACTAGATCGTCGATAAAGCAGCTGGTGGTAGACCTTGGCAATGTGTCCTGGTTTCTCACAGAATTGACAGACAACATTGTGATAGAAGTTGGTTGACCCAGATGTATTGGGCGGTCGAGCATAAGTTGGATGTGAGTTGGACTGGAACCGCGCTGGTGAGCGGGAGGAGGAGTTCCAGACACGAGTCGCAGCATTAGCAGTAATAAGAGGATTGGAATCAGCTAATTGAGATTGAAGTAAGAGGAAGGATTCATGATCAGTGAGCTTATCAAAAAGATCATCAAAGGAAATGGGGCGCTCCCAAGCGCATACAGCAGCGCTGCGATCACGATAATCAGATGGTAGTCCGTTGAGAGTGTGGATGACAAGATCGGTGTCATCAACTGGCCCACCAATGATGGCCAGTTCGTCAGCTATTCCTTTTATGCATTGGAGATAATCGGCAATGGATGAATCACCTTTGGTGAGATTGATAAGTCTCTCTTTAAGAGACATCAGACGGGAACGTGATTTATTTGCAAACATTCGAGGAAGAAATGCCCAGGCCTGCTGAGAAGAGGTGATGGATCCCAGCATATTAATAATGGTAGCATCGATGGAGGCAGTAAGTGCATGAAGAAGGAGCTTATCCTGTCGCACCCACTGTTTATAGGAGTCATCGTCTTCATCAGGAAATGGTTGGCTACCATCAACATAACCCATATGGTCATATCCGATGAGAAGAGAGGAGATTTGGGCCCATCACATCAGATAATTGGAGCCAGTTAACTTAAAAATGGACTGCATGTTGAGGAAGATGAGGTCGGAGTTGCCGTCATCCAGGAGAGAAGCATTGGGAGTCATTAGAGAGGTTTAGGATCGAGAGAGAGAAAAAAAAGATTGACAGGAACATGCAGTTACGCTTGATATGACTCTGATACCATAAAGGAGTTGGTATTGTGAAAGAAGATTTTTATTTTTACGTCACCTCATGATATAGGGAAAGTGAAATATATATATGGAGAACTGTACAACAAATTCTGATAGAGTGAGAAAAGATTCTAACAGACGTAAATAACAAATTCTGGTATAACAAATTTATGCCAAGTTTAGAGGATTCTTAACATTAAAGATGAAATCCTAACGTTTGCGGCCGCAGTTCACAACCACTATTGCAGTAGCCACTAGTCAATTATAAATTGAATGTAGTGTTTCAAAACTTTCAATCCAAACTTTTTAGAATAAAATTAATCAGATCTACTATGATTTTCAGGATTTATTTTCAATTATAAATTCAACATCAATATTAGTGAAATAATTTTAAATAAAGTTATATAATTAAGTTTGACTTACCATTATTGGAAAAATAGGGCGGGATTAGATCTCGATGCAGAAGAAAAAATTAAAAACTTTTTGTGTATGAATTCTTGAAAGTTAAGATCACTAAAATTCTATAAAATGATTAACATATAAATCATAATAAAATATGAATCTTAATTTGAATCTTATTCTGAAGCTTGATCATTTTTATTGTTTCCCACGAACTATTTTTGAAATTTGCTCATTGTAGCCATCAGAACTGCACAAGTGTTCAACCTATATTATTATCCACATAAAGAGTTGAGAGAACTCTACAAACATTGCATTGAGGGTTAGATAAGAAGTGCTAACTTTTATAAAGTTTAAGTCTATTTATAATAAGTTTTTAGACATTATAGTAATTTATTTGAAATTAAATTCTAATTTCAATTAAACTCTAATTAAAATTACAAATAATTATAATTAAATACCAATTAAGCTCAAATAAGATCTAATATCTTATACTGATCCTTATTTATTCAATATATCATATTTAATGATATAGTTTTACAAACTTTACAATTGAGTCAAACTTAATTTAACTTTTTTC
>JAOQMP010073420.1:0-20421 GCA_027563575.1 Erythroxylum pedicellare | reverse complement strand
CATGAAAAATTACGAGATATAGAAAATCAGACTCATCAATTGGGAAAGAAATACTCCTTGCAGTGTGCAAGTCTTTGCATCCTGAGTCTTTTAATCGGATTAGTTTCAACATCATACTGATCTTTGATGGCCCTATAGTAGTCATAAGACTCAAGAACGGCTTGCATCTGGAGTTTCCAGATGGTGAAGTCTTCCTTACCAGTGAAGACATTCATTTATTTTCCTACCATCTTGTCTGTAGTCTAAAGAAATAAAAGATGAATTTATTTACAGAAAGTTCTTGATGATCCTTGATGCTTTGAGTAGTCAAGAAATGCCTAGGAGGTTTCGGATAGCTCTGATACCACTTCTGTTAGGTTAATTGTGTTGTATTGATGTCTTTTATAAGAAATACTGATAAAGACAATATGATCTTGCAGGTACTGTAAATTGCAGAAAACAAAGAACACCAAGATTTTACTTGGTTCGATAGCTTAAATGCTATCTACGTCCAAGGATCTCACTATAGTGGTTCCACTAGTATCAAGAAGAAGAGAAAAATGTACAGCGATTGAGTGTTTATCAAAAACACTTGCAAAGAGTTTTAGAACTCTCCTAGTACCCACAGATAAGTACCCTAACACTCTCTGATAATTGTTTTCACTCTAATTCTTACACACTCATTAAACTTTTGTTTACAATTTAATGAGAAAATGTAATGTGTTATGATGCTTGAATTGTGTTCCTTTTATAAGGTCTGAAGAAGTTGTCTTCGATTGTGCTTTGATTGAGTCAGAAATTGAACACGTGCTTGTCACATGACCACCTTATGCATACTTCTGTTGTTGTGCATTTTAATTGACTTTTGATGCATGGGATACGACTGTGTTTTGATCATATGCATCTGACTTGGTTTCTCATGTGTGTCTCACGTGATGTGTCTTAGACTTAGTCGTTTTTTTTGACTGATTAGAACATTCAAGAGGTTATCTCTCCTTTCTTCTTCGACATATTCAGACACCTCTCACACATGCAACTTCTATTCTTCATCCTTTCTCTATTGTTTGATGTTTTTGGGTGTAGATTGGTGGAGTAAACTTGATTATCATCACACTATTCCTGTAGTAAAGATGTGGAACTTGATAGATATAGTCTTTAGAAATATCTAAGAGCTCATCATTGCCTAATTTGACTCACCGGGATTGTTTGTGTGAATGGACAGATTGCTTAAATATGAGGTGATATGCACAGTGGCACCTAAATCAATTTACACATCGGATCTGTATTTGGTTGGAGAGGTTACAACCATAGACAAAGCAATATTTGGATTTTGAGAATTGAAAGCGTGATTAAATCTCTCCCAGCATTGATTGGCACTTTGACCAGGCTTGTTGCATATCTGACATCGAACTTCCTCTCGATTTGATTCATTATAATTGATGGTTAGACTTGGGAGAGAGAGATTTGTAGCGGCAGTGTGGAGAAGTGTTGTAGCAACGTTGTCCTTGATAGATGAAGGTGCTTTTGGGTCATTCGACATTTTTGTTGGGGTTTGACAGCAGGAAGCGTGAGTCTTAAGATACAAGGGTAATTTTGTGGTTTTCAACTTATCGAAAAACTGTGGTGATGCCTTGTACTTATATTGCAACAATGGAATACAATTATAGAGAATTCTACACTGTTCCAGGAATTAATTGGTTGGGATTACGGGATCTTTATTGTTTAAATCTTCTCTTATTAATTTATTACTGTGATTATAAAGTCCTTCATTAGTTTCCTTAACATTTATGATAATCAATTTTGCAATTCTCCCATCGTACTTTGGTAGAAGTATCCACCTTAAGACAAGATACAAGAGATTTAAGGTTTATAAGTTTCAATCGATATGAGACTGTCAAAAAATTAGTAAAAGATTTAATAAAATTAAATAATTTGAAATATAATTGAGAGAAATTATCTTTAGACATTGAAGATTTTGAAGTTTAATTGAAAAAAGAGATCGTTAAACGAAAATTAATTAATTAATTTTAATTTATAAGAACTTATTAATTTATAAAAATTGACCAATTAATTAATAAATTGATCAGTTTTTTATAACAAGAGTTATTAAAGTAAATCGAATCGAAAAGTTGAACAGTTCAATTTTTATCATTGAATCGGTTGAACTGGTTGAATTTTTTAATCATTAATAACAATAGAGTTATTTTCGTAATCATTGTGCTCCTAGCTAA
This sequence comes from Erythroxylum pedicellare, assembly GCA_027563575.1. Lineage (NCBI taxonomy): Eukaryota > Viridiplantae > Streptophyta > Magnoliopsida > Malpighiales > Erythroxylaceae > Erythroxylum > Erythroxylum pedicellare. Next base: position 18,211 of record JAOQMP010073420.1, on the reverse strand, counting down.
TTAACCATAGTGCGTGTGAATGCATATTTTATCATTTGAAATTAGTATGCTATTTTATGCCTTACAATTAATTAGTTGATTTTATATTTGTAACATAGTTAATTCATTATTTCTTTGATTCTTTTCAAATTGACCATGAAAATTTTCCTTTAATGGAAAGTAGATGTTTTTTAAAGGCATACATAGTAGTAAGATTAGAAATGTCACTAACAACGTAATGGAAAACTTATTTGAAAAATAATTAATGGATTTATAGTTTAATTGCAAAGCATCAATGAAAAATTTGCAAACTCTTCACAAGATAAAAAATTTAATCCTTGCTTCTAAAATTTGATAATATATTTATAAAACCACGAGAACTTCCTCTTTGTTGATCATATGATCATAGAATACCTGTTTTGATGGGGAATGCTCAACTAATGTTATGCATTATCAGTAGCTGCACTTTCAAAAGATGAACATTAAGAAAAATTTTAAGGATATGCTTGAAGAAAAAACCGTAAGGTCTAGTGTTAGTTTATGCTCATCTCTTATGATAATAGTATGAAAAAAGATGGATTTGGTGTATAAATGTTGATTGTCAAACACTAAATTAAATCATAGTAAAAGACAAAGTATCTTATGGTAGATGAGTTACTTCATGAACTTAAAGATGTTCAATTTTAACACTAAGATAGATTTACAATTTGACTATGACCAAATTTGAGTATATGAAGATGTTATTTAAAAAACTACTTTCGAAACATATCACTACAAATTTTTATTAATGTCTTTCATGTTAGCCAATGCACCATCTACTTTTTAAAATTTAGTCAATGAAATTTTGTCATTTGCATTTTGTAAAACTACTATTATTTTTTTAATGATATTTTGATATATAACCTATCAAATGAAAGCAACTTATTACATTTTTAGGTTATCGCCACTCTTCTTCAAGAGCATTGTCTTTTTCTTAAAAAAATAAAAATTTAGTTTTGCTCAAGATATATATAAAGTGGAATACCTTTTCTATGTTATTTCCCAAGAAGGTGTTATAATTGATTGCTCCAAATTTTAAGCAATGAAAGACTAGCCGCTTTTAAACTCAATTAAAGCTCTACAAGGACTTTTGGGACTTAGTAGTTACTATCAAAATTTTATGCAAAATTATGGAATGATTCAGTGCTTCCTTGATACCACTTTTGAAGAATGATTCTTTTAAGTGAATTGAAGAAGCAACTAACACCTTTATTTCTCTTAAGCATGTTATGACAATGGCACTAGCCTTTGCTTTGCTAGATTTAATAACAAGTTGTTTGTGATTAAATCTAAAGCTTCATAAGTGGGTATTAAGGTTATGTTAATGTAAAAAAGCCAAAGAATAACTTATATAAGTAAAGGCACTTTATCTATCTCATTTTAGACTATATGTTTATAACAAAGAGATGTTATTATTTATGCAATTATTAAATAGGAAACTGACTTAAATGGTTGGAAATTCCAAATAAAAATTATTCATAAGAGTTTAAAATATCTTTTTGAGCAACTAGATTCTTCTTTATGGTAGAAAAAAAGGGTCACTAAATTATGGGACTTTAACTATATAATTATTTATAAGAAAGAAAGTGAGAATTTGGTTATCGATGCCTTTTCTTAGCTTTTAGAGAAAGCTAAGATAGGAGCCATTTATCTTCTCACTTGAAAAATACTACAAATTATTAGGATTGAATAGCTATACAATTATGAAATTCAAGGAATTATCAAAATGCTAGAAGAAGATCCAACTTCCATTCCCAACTATAGTTTTGACTTTATGGATTTGCACTACAAATGAAAAATTGTCTTAACTTTAAAATCTTCTTTTAATAGCACTTTTTTGTAGGAATTTTATTCATCCCCAGTTGCAGATCATTTTGGGTTTCTTTATACTTGTAAGTGACTTTGTTATTTTTTCTTGTGGAAGGGTACATAAAATTATATTAAAAATTTTATGGTTGAATTTGATGTTTATCAATGCTACAAAAGTGAAACAGTTGCTAACCCTTGTTTACTTAAACCTTTCTCATTCCTAATGATGCTTATATTGATATATCTAGACTTTATTGACAGTCTTTTGCCATCACAAAGTAAAACCACCATCTATATGGTTAAGAATCTCCTTATAAAATATGCTCATTTTATGCCTTACAACATCCTTATATTGCTACAAATGTTGTTCATACTTTTATTAAGAATATAATGAAGTTGTATGGAATTAACATTCAATTTCTAGTGATGGAGACAAAGTTTTTACTAGTAGTTTTTGGAGGGATTTTTTCACTTGTAAGATACTCATTAGATATAAACACTACTTCTCACTCGTAAATTTATGGAAAAATTGAAACGGTAAAAAACACTTAGAAAAATATATTTGATTCTTCAATAATAATAAGTCAAAGGAGTGTGTGAAATGGCTTCCTTAAGTGTAATAGTAATATAATATCACTTTCTACTCTTCTATTAAGACGATGGTTTTTGAAGTAGTTTATGGTCAACTTCCTTTCATAATTATTAAATATGTTCCTAATTCTTCTAAGGTTGATCAAGTAGATGATGAATTATTTGATAGAGATAAAATGATACAATTTTAAGGGATAATCTTATAGCCACTCAAGTTAGAATGAAACAATAAGTTAATAAGCATTAGTGACTGAGAATTTATTGTAAGTGATTAAGTTTTCTTACGTCTTCAACTTTATATTGAAATTTCTATGAAATTTCAATCTTTTATAAAGCTATTTTCTTTATATATTGGGCCTTGTAAGGTGTTGAAACTATTGGTCTAGTCACTTGTTGCTTGGACTTATAAGCCAACTTTAAGATACAATCGTTTTTTAATGTTTCTTGCCTTAAAAACAAATTCGGTTAAAGTGATATGGTGTAAAAATATTTGCCTAAGTTTCTCTCAATGATGGAATAAAAATCAAACCTTAAGGCATCATATATTTTGATACTACTTAGGACAAATCCTAGCTAAAGAGAGCTTGATTGGTAATAATTGGATATGAAATGATATATATGGAAATAACTGAGTGACTGATATATGATTTTTCACCTTAAAATAATTAGGGAGAATTTTTCATTGTTCTTGATTAATATTGATCTGAGAAATCCTTGATTATAGTGGAATGATATGATAATAGTTTTCAAATGTCACTAAAATAATCAAATACTGTTGAACCAAGGGAGGTTCTAATAAAGTTTTTGATGATAACAAAACATAAGTACTATTAACGAGTTTATTGATGATGAGGATCAATATGAAAACAAAATCTTTTTGTATCAAGGGATTATGAAAGAAAAGACAATATTTACAATCATCAATATCAAGATCAAGTTAAGAAGAAGATCAAGATACATCAAGGTTATTTCATATATTACTTATTGTAAGCTCATCTTAATTGTCTTTAATTATCTACAAGTCTCACCATATATAAACATTTCACTTCATTTTATTTCATGACGCTTTAGATTCATCAAAAGGTACTAAAGATTTTATTTTTAATATAAAAGCCTCTTAATATTTCAAATAACCTTTATGAAACTTTTTAGGAAATATTTTTAATCATAATGACATTAATAAAATGAAGTTTGAACATTTGAAGTGTAAAATGATGTTTTTGGGTGATTGGCTAACCTAGATAGGTTAGTGGTTGGCCAATATAGTTTAAAGTTGTTAAATTTGAAGTATTGAGAGTTTGCTATAACATTGGTTAATGTACTAGTTAACTAATATGTCATATTGGTTTAGCATTATACTTTATTAGTCGACCATTATTCTAATGGCTAATGAATCTAGTATTGTAAATGTATACCGGTCGACTAGTATGGTGTATTGATTGACTGGTGCATCAAATATAGTCATTATAATAGCTAGTTCTTGGCTCTAATGGTTATTTTGGGTCCTAAAACACTATATATATATGCTTTCTCATTGGTTTTAACATAAAGTATCATTTGAGTGTCTTACACAAACATTTCTAATTATTTTTCAATCATTTGAGCTTGAGTCTGTAAGCCTTTTTATGATTATCAAAATATCCAAGTGAGCAACTTTAAATTGTAAGTTATTTTTGGGGTTTGTGATCATTGTATTGAGTTTATTTGAAAGTGGTTTAGGGTTCGTCTTTACCTTGAAGAAAGATTGAAAAGGAGGTTCTTCTTTGCTAAAACAAAAGATAATGCAAAGGATATTCTTCACCTAGAAAGAAGAATTATAATGGAAATCTAAGATGAGTCTTAGGATTAGATTTAAATAGGGATTATTTATCGAACCACTATAAATCAGTTTGCATTTCTCTTCCCTAACTCTTTAATTTTTTTTACAAGCATAATTAAATTCATTTAATTTTATTTCATTCTTGTATTTTTGAATTTGTAGACAATGTTTTATAAGTTAGTATAATTTAATTAAAATCTTGAATTCTTATAATTTACCCGCTTTTAGGTGCCATTAGGGAATAATAAGTAGTATCAGAGTGAGTTTATAGGGCTAGTATTTTTAAATGAAATCCTATAGAAAAGGTCATAACAACATACTTAGGAGCATCTTCGTCATCCTTTAACCAAGAGGGTCAAAACATAAGTAGAGTCCCTTTCTTTGAAGAAAATGACAACCTTTATTAGAAAACAAGATTGAAAATTTTCTTGATGGTTAATAATGTAGATTATACGAAATTGTCTTAAACGGTCCATGCATTTCTACTAAAATTATAAATGATAAAAAAGTTCCCAAGTTGAAAGAGAAATGGGATCCCTAAGAAAAAATATTAATCTCCTTAAATAGTAAAGATATCAACATTTTGTTTTGTGCTTTAGGAAGAAATGAATTAAATAAAGTATCTATGTGTGAAACAACTCACGAAATTTAACATACACTGAAAGTTACTTATAAAGGAAAAAAATAAAGTTAAGGACAACAAAGTTAGCATACTAAGTCACCAATACTAATTGTTTCAAATGAATTATGATGAAAGCATTTCTAGTATATATACTACATTTATTGATATTATCAATGCTTTTAAGGGTCTTAAAAAGGCATATAGTAATGTTGAAATAGTGCAAATGTTACTTAGGTCACTACCAAAACATAGGAAGCCAAAGTGAAGGTCATACAAGAAGCTAAGGACCTAATAACTCTACCATTAAAGGAGCTTAATAGATCTCTTCTTGCGTACAAAATGAGGCTCTAAGATACATAAGAAAAAATGACACTACAAAAAAAGAATTTATCATTTAAAATCTCAAAGGAAGAATTAAGTGGTAGGGAAGAGATAACATCTAGTGAAAGTGATGAAGAAGATATTACTTTAATCACTAGAAAATTCAAGAAATTCTTAAAGAATAACTCCTCAAGAAGAAATGACTACAAAGACGGTAAGATAGATTCAAAACATAAATCAAGTAGTATTATTTGCTTTAAATGTAAGAAACTTAGACACTTGAAGTCTGAATGCCCTCTCCTCAAAGAAAGGGACAAACTTGAAAGAAATGACAAGAAGGAAAAAGGGATAAAGGAAAAAAAAGCACTCAAAGCCTCCACTTGGGATGACACAATCAACTTTGAAAATGAACATTTGAAAGGAGAAGTAGCTTATATGTTTTTCATGGTAAAAGATGATGATGATGTACTCTTTAACTCTAAATCATATAAAAATGATAATAATGACATTGACTTGACATATGTTAAACTTTTTAAGAGTCTTGAAATTATGAATATGAAAAAAGAAAAAGCCATCTTTCAAACTTAAAGAAGTTCAAAATAATCTAGATGCATGCATAAGTGAAAATGAAAAGATAAAGAGTATATTGCATAACATTAAAGTTTCTAGAGGTGTAGCCACATTGCATAATCATGATATAAATGCTTTAAAGTATGATAATGAAGAGTTGATGAAGGAAGTTAATTCTCAAAAGGACTTATTGTCTAAGTTCACTAAAGAAAGTGAGAAACTAGATACATATTAAGAGCTCAAAATAGTTCTAATAATAGGCATGGAATTGGATATAGTCATAAGAATGCTTCCAATATAAAAACCATTTTTATCAAAGGAAATCATTTACATAATGAAGAACCAATGCCTAGGATGACAAACAAATATAGAGCATCCACATATAAGCACACACACAATACATCGACTAGGACCCACATTAAGAGCAAGACTTATACTTTAATGTAGCATTCATAATTTAGATCAAGAATTCAACACTCTTAAGGAAAGAATAGGAACAAGTTCTATACTAAAACACACTATAACATGTAAGCTTACTCATACCACATTAGGCATTACACCAAGCATAATTTTGTGACACATGTTCACACTTCACACAAACATCATTACAATGGAAGAAACATACCTCATATATATAAGTATTCTAGAAATTTTCATTATATAAAGAGAGCATTTAATTCACTTACACAAAGAAGAAGTTTCCATAACTTATATACACATAGAAAAATATGGAATGCATTCATACTTCAAGGTTAGGATAGTTATCGTCAAACTATTAAATCATATAACATGATATGTTACTTCTGTGGTAAATATGGACATATTGACAATTTTGCTTCTAAAAAGGGGTAATGAATAAGCCCTCAAGCAAGTGGGTTAAAAAGAAGGAGACTAACAATTAAAGACCCAAGCTCATTTGGGTACCTAAAACATATTAATTAGGCTATTTTGTAGGTCTTTGAGAAAAAGAGGAACAAATAGTACATGGATAGTGGGTGCTCAAGGCATGTAACCAGAGATGTATCCCTCTTAGAGACAAATATGAAGGATTCATCACTATTGGAGATAATTCCAATGGTAAGATAATTGGCATAAAAAATGTTGGTAAGAAAGATTACATAATTATGGATAATGTACTTTTATTTAATGGATAGAAGCATAACTTGTTATCATCATTGTGTCTAGAATAGTTTACAATGAAAAAGAGAAGGAAACATATATACAATTGATCTTGATGATTTCTATAACCAAGATATGAAGTGTTTAATATTTATTAGTAAAGATTTGTGAATTTGGCATAGGAGACTTAGACTTCTAAGTATGGACCTCATTTGAAACGTCAAACCTAAATAACTTGTAAATAGGATCCCAAAGGTCAAATTTAAAAAATAAAAGATTTGTAGAGCTTGTCAAATGAAAAGCAAACCAAAAACTCAACTTATGGCCTAGGGCTAAGGCCCTTTAAAAGATTAATCGACAACCAAAAGTTAGTAACTTCTGTTAGACTTTTACAATTACTTCATATAGATTTGTTTGGACTAACTAAGGTTGCTAATGTGCTTTCGTCATAGTTGATGATTTTAGTTGATATACTTATGTCTTAATCTTTGCAAACAAAAATGAATGTTATGTGGCATTTATCAAATTTGTCAAAAAGGTACAAAATGAAAAGGAACCTTCTATTGCTTCTATTATGAGGGACCACGATAAAGAATTTGAAAATGGAAAATTTGAAGCCTTTTGTAAGAATGACAGTATCTTTCATAATTTCTCTTCACCAAAATCCCTAAAAAAGGAATGGTTGAAAGTAAAAATAAGATCTTATAACAAATGGCTAAAACTATGATCAATAAGTATAATATTTAATTAAATCAATAAGTATAATATTTAATTAAGTATTTTGGATGGTGGTAGTCACCATTGTATGTCACATCTCATATAAAGTATACATAAGACCAATTTTAGATTAAAACCCCCTATGAACTTTAGCACGGGAAGATTCAAAAAATCAATTATTTTAAAGTTTTTGGTTATAAGTACAATATTTTGAATACTAAAGATAACTTGGAGAAATTTGATTCCAAAAAAGATGAAGGGATTTTTTTTGGCTATTCCTTAACTAGCAAAGCATATAGGGTATTCAATAGGAAGAGCCTTACTATTGAAGAATCTACATATGTTGTCTTTGATGAATGTAACCCTTATATATCCAAGAAAGATCTTGACAATGATGATATAAGTATATCCAAAGAAGTAAACTTGGTAGCCTTTAAAGTAAATGAAAGTGATCACCAATAAATCAATTATGAACATATTGTCGAATTAAATGAAACAAGAAGGATGAAGAACTCTTAAGAGATTGGAAATTCAAAAAGTGTCATCCTCCTAATTAAAATTTAGGTAATATTTAATAAGGTGTAATCATTATATCTCATTTAAAAAATCTATCTCACGTTGTTTGCATTTCTTAAATTGAACCTAAGATAATAAAACATACCCTTATTGATGAAAGTTAGTTTTTTTTTTTATAAATGGGGGTTTAAATCAATTTGAGAGGAATAAAGTGTTGACTTTAGTACCTAGACGTAGTGATCACCAAACTATAGGTATCAAGTGGTTCTTCAAAAATAAATTAGATGAGTCAGGTATTATTATGAGACCTAAAGGTAGATTGGTAACGAAGGGGTATAGTCATAAGGAAGGCATATATTTTGATGAAAATGTTGCTTCAGTGGCTAGGCTAGAAGCCATTAGGCTCTTACTTGCATTTGCATTATATATGAATACCAAATTGTTTCAAATTGATGTTAAAAGTGCCTTTTTAAATGGTTTCATAGAAGAAGAAGTTTATGTTGATCAACCTCCCAATTTTGAAAAATGTGATGAACCCAACCATGTCTACAAACTTTTGAAAGCTTTATATGGTTTAAAATAAGCCCTTAAAGCTTGGTTTGATACGCTAAGTGGATTTTTTTTAGAAAATGGATTCTCTAAAGGCAAGGTTGACACTACAATTTTTATTAAAACACACAAGCATGATGTCATATTTCTTTCAAATTTATATTGATGAAATTATTTTTGGTGTTACTAATGAGAATTTATGTAAAGAGTTTTCTGAGTGTATGGGGGGTAGAGAGTTCGAGATGAGCATTATGGGAGAATTAACTTCTTTCTTGGACTCTAAATGAAGAAAATGAAGGAACGTATGTATATAAATAAAGCAAAATACATTAAAGAACTACTTAAATGCCTCATGATGGATTAAGCCAAACCATTAAGGATACATGTAAGTATTATAATAAAATTAAACAAAGAGGAATAAGGTAAGTCAATGGATGTAAACCTCTATTAAGGTATAATTGATAGCTTGCTTTATCTTATTGAAAGTAAGCCTAATATCATGTTTACTGTATACCTATGTGTTAGATTTCAATCAAGTCCTAGCGAATCATATATATTATCCATTAAACATATCCTTTGATATTTATGTGGAAAATTTTCATTAGGAATTTGGTACTATAAAAAACATTCTTTAACTTTAATTGGTTATTCAGATGTAGACTTTTTCAATAGCCTTTGGGTAGAAAGAGCATGTTCAGTACTTATCAATGCCTAGGAAATGCATTAGTTTCTTGTTTAGTAAGAAACAAAATTCGGTTACTTTGTTTATAATAAAAATTGAATATGTGGCAGTTGGTAGTTGTTATACTTAAATCCTTTGTCTTAGACAACAACTTAGAGATTATGGATTATATCTCACTAAGATATCGATAAAGTGCGATAATATAAGTGTCATTTATGGCACAAAGAATCCTATACAACATTCTAACAACAAACACATAAAAATTACCACTTTATTAGAGATTATGTGCAAAATAGGGATATTGAATTAGAGTTTGTGAATATTCAACATCTATTGGCCAATATTTTTATTAAACCTACTAGTGAGGATACATTTTGTTCAATTAAAAGAGAATTAGAAATTTTAATAGAAATTTTCTTAGATAAATGCCATTTTTAAAATTATTTTTGAGTTAATTTATGTTTCTAAAGTTTAATTTGATCTCTAAAAGCTTTAAGATATGTTACCAGAACATACTTGTCGACTAATATCCAAATTGGTTGATCAATATCCTTAAAATAGTTAAATTAATTTTAATCGTATGAATGGTTGCCCAGTAAGTCTCACCGGTCGACCAATGATTGGTTAACCAATACTACTAAATTTGGAATTCATTTTCTTTCACTTGAGTTAATAAAAAGTCTGGTCTCATATAGTGATCAATCAAATTCATTGACTGGTCGACTAGTCTCTCAAGTAGGTTGACCAATATTATAAATTCCTCAATACTATTAGTTCCATAGAGTTTGTAGTTACATTAGTCACAAACAATGCTCAACTAGCAACAGACACTGGTTGATTGATATATCAAAATTCTTTAAAACACATATGCTCCTCTTCTTCTTTCTCACCAGTCACTCACACCTCTCTCTCCTTCTCTGTAAATTTCTTGACATGCTAGCTTTCACACTAACTTTCAATTTACATGACAGGTCTTTATCCTGAAATGACCAGACAACATGGCCGACATCCTACGGTGGCCCTTCAATTGATATCTAATCCAGCTGGAAAGTTCTTATGGAGTTAAGCCTATTGCCCTTTTTACCAAAAGCCTTAACATTAAAAAGATATAAGTAGTGGGCTTTTTTAAAAATGATTTTTATTAAAAAGTTTGACAGTGCAACGACTATACCAAAAATTTTCAAAAGCCTTGTAAAAATGCAAAATACTTCTATAATCGTCTTAAAATCCCCACTACAAATTTTAGACTTTAAGTCCATTCATAAGCAATCTCAACAATCACTTCAATAATCTTTAAAATAAACTCAGACATATTCATGCATTTAACTTTAAAACATTCATATACATACGTTCTTTACACAAATATAGTCCAAAACATATTCATAAAGATGCAAATGTTCCCAAAAATATTTACAAGGCAAAAATGCCTACGTAGCAACACATGACGAAGTTGACTAGTTGTGAGATGGAGTCCCTACTACTGAAGTCCTTGAGCTTACACCTGGGAGGTTTCATTTAAAAACAGAAAAGAAAGTATGAGCTAAACGAGCTTAGTGAGTGCTAGAATTTTTATTCAAATCATATTTAACTATTTAAACCTCCCTAAGACAAATTAATCTTAATTTGCATAATTTAATATTTTATATAAAACATATATGCTTCCTAAAATCAAATTTCTCAAATCAATTTTCAAATAAATAGTGGCGACATTAAAAATGTCATGAATTTGTACACGACATAGCCTATCACTAACTTCTTTGCCATATAGTACCCTCAGGTATAAAGTCACAGAGTTGGTTCTGCATCGCTTACCCGTGATTGGTTAATCACTAGTGATGGAGCTAATTTTACATCAATTACCCGCACCAGAATAATCATTATACATCAGTAGTTATAGAGATGGTTCTGCATCACTTACCCAAAATTGATCAACCACTAGTTATGGAGCTGGTTTTATATCGGTTACCTGTACTAGGTTACCCGCTATATACTGGTAGTTATGGAGTTGGTTCTACATTGCTTACTTGCAACTAGTCAACCACTAGTTACAGACCCGATTTTACATCACTTACCTGTATTAGTTTAACTGTTATACATCAGTATATTAATATGTATAAAACCTATCAGTATATCATAGGCTAAAAACTATTTCCTTTTTATCAACCAATAACATCATCTCAATATAAACTCAATTCATATAAGATTTAACTTTTAAACTTCAATTCATATATTGGTAAAAACATAAAATTATACTAGTAATATTCACTTATAATGCATCATTCATATAAAACTCATCCTACATTCACTTCCCGATAGAATAGAAATCATTTTCATAAAATACGTTTAAAATGCACTCACCATTAAGCAACTTTATCGCCAAGCACACTCATGCATTTTGTGCCTTTCCTTTACCTACACAAATGCATTCCGCTTAGCCATTTATTTCTAAATTCGAAAATAAGACATGAATACTATAAATTCGGTTTAACCGAATTCTATATTAGTATTTAATAGCGTACACGTAGGTTAATCGTATTTCCATTTACAACCGAAAGCTAACATATTGTTCTCCATTTCCAATTCTTACTTCAAAAGTCACTTGAAATCATATTTTTACCCATTCTAACTTTTATCTCACTTAATTTAATTCACCATATCATGATGATGTATAATGAGTCACGAATATGGCCTATGTACAGAATCTATACCTCTACTTGTTTCTTACTTTTCACATAGCAAACGTTCAAATTAGGCTTTGAACCTTCTAGACATTCGTTCCCCCATGTCTCAAGTTTCAATATAATAAAAAACCAGACCATTTGAAGTTCCAATTCAAGAAACATGCATCAAATATCTCCAGCTACTCCAACACAGGGGCAACTTCAGATCACCATTTTAAAATCTCAAATTCCAATATGATTCAGCCAGAAGTAGGTCAGGATCGCATCTACAAATTTTTAGTACTATATGTTAGGTTTCATGTTCAATTAGAATCACCTAATTTGGAGGTTTGTAGGCCAAGTTATAGTTAAAACAAGATTTCTGGTTCAAGTGATCCGAGAACCAAATAGAACATTCACTAAACATAATTCTTTATCTTTTCATATTCATCCCTTAAATGCTTCCAAACTTATTTTCTACTCCATGGAAAGTCAAAAATCATCATTTATCTTACATAAATCTATCATACTAAAAGGCCCCAAAACTAGAAATTTAGGATAGGAAAACTTACCAATTTATCTTCCAATCTCTTGGTATTTAATGAGTACCTCCACTTGATCAAGATCTCTCCAATGTATGCTCCAAAACCATGAAAAATGGTAGCTGTAATCTTATCCCTCCTTGTTCGAATGTCCCTTCTTCTCTCTTCTTTTCTCCCTTTTGTTTAGTCTCTCATGTTTATGTTCAATTGAAGACAAAAGTCTTGCTTTGTTCTTTTTAATGCTAATGGATTTCACACTTCACCTTCCTATTTGTTCTATTTTAATGACTCATTCTTCCACTAACATCATGTAAAATGGCCAAATTACCCTTAATGACATGTAAACAGACCAAATTGCCCATTATTGAATTTAATTCATCAATTAACTGAATTTAATTCCAAAAATATTCCACAACCATCTTACCATCGAATTGAAGATGAAATACTCTAATTAGGGTCAATACTTATTGTTTGGATGATTTAAAATTTTTTTGAATGAGTTTAAAATCATTAATACCCATTACTTTCCAAAAAAGGGTATTTTAGTCCTAAACTTTTGGAACTCCCGAAATCCATCCTGTAAGATTTATTTTTGATTCGTTTTAGTATCGTTAAACTCTAATACTTATTCCAGATATTTTTCAATATTTCAAGGTTGGGTCCCACAAAAATTCACTATTCGTTCGAAAATACTATTCACCGAACATGAAAGTTTTTATTCAATGAAAGGAAAGTTTTGGGGTTTTACAATCATCCCTCCTTATACAAATTTCGTCCTCGAAATGTCACTAAGCATACATATTCAAAACAAGTGGGGATATAATGCACGTATCTACTACTCAGGCTCCCATATAGCTTCCTCTACTGCATGATTCCTCCACAACACCTTAACCATAAGTCAAATCTTCCTTTAGGTTCCCTAGTTGTTCAGAGATTACATGTGAAGGGTCTATTAGGTACTTATGAAGCATAGATACATGGAAGACATTGTGAATCCTTGCAAGCTCATCTGGTAGCTTCAATCAATACACCACTGACCCAATTCTTTCTATGATCTCATACGGTCGCATATAACGTGGACTTAGCTTAACACATTTCCCAAACCTAAGCACACCTTTCGAAGGAGAAATCTTGAGAAACACTCTATCTCCATTTTCAATTTCAAGATCCCTATGGCGATTATCCTCATATCTTTTCTGTCTTTCCTGGGCTATCTTTAATTTATCTCGAATAGCTTGAATTTTATCTGTGTCACCTGCACAAGCTCAGGACCTACTAGTTTCCTTTCACTAACTTCATCCCACCATATTGGATTTCTCCATTTTCTTCTATAAAGAGCCTCATAAGGGGTTATGCAATAACCAACCTGATAATTGTTATTGTACACGAACTTTATTAGTGGTAGGTGTGTGTCCTAACTCCCCCCTAAACTCCATAACATAGGACCTAAGCATATCCTTAAGTGTTTGGATAGTCCTCTCTGATCGTCCATCTGTCTAGGGTTGAAAGGCAGTGCTAAACTTCAAGCGTGTACTTAAGGCTTTCTGTAAGTTAGGCCAAAAACTTAATGTAAACCTAAGGTCACGATATGAGACAATAGAAATCAGTGTACCATGGAGTCTCACTATCTCATCCACATATAGATGGGATAACTTGTTTAAGGGATAATCATTCTTGATTGGAAGGAAATGTGTGGACTTTGTTAACATGTCCACTATCACCCATATAGCATCGTGCCCCTTCTGACTCCTTGGACGTCCTATTACAAAGTCCATAGTAATCTTCTCCCGCTTCCATTTTGGGATTGGGAGGGGCTGCATTAATCCCAAGGCTTCTGATGTTCTGCTTTTACCTACTAATAGGTTAGACACTTAGAAATGAACTCTACTATTTCCTTCTTCATCCCTCTCCACTAATAGTGTTCTTTGAGAGTGTGGTACATTTTTGTAATAACCGGATGCATAACATAAGCTAAAGAGTGAGCTTCATCTAGGATCTCTGTCTTTAATTCTTATACATCCAGTACATATAATCGTTGCACCCTCATCATTGTACCATCTTCCTTGATGGTAAGATACATTCTCTGCCCAGTTTTAAGTTTTGTCTTCAATTTCATCAACTGTGGATCTTGTTCCTATCCCTCTCTAATATGATCCACCAAGATAGGATGAACGTGAAAGGTAGCAATTAATGTCACTGAGTCTGTCATATCCAATCTCACTCTCAGAGACCTCATTTCCACTAGAAGTGGAAGATATATCATCTTCAGTTGTGCTATCAAACTAGTAGGTCTCTTACTAAAGGTATCAGCCACTATATTGGCCATAATCTTTTATTAACATCAACTACCGCCTCTGCCTCATGTTCAGTTCCTTCTGAGTAAACAAATATTGCAGGCTTTTGTGATTTGTGAAAATCCTATAGGGAACACTATACAAGTAATGCCTCCATATTCTCAACGTAAAAGCTATTGCTGCCAATTCTAGATCATAGGTGAGGTAGTTCTGTTCATGCTTCTTCAGTTGCCTAAAAGCATAGGCTACAACCTGCATGAGTACACACCCTAACCCCTTTCTAGAGGCATCACTATACACTATAATCCATTAGTCCCCGTTGGTAATGTGACTACAGGAGCTATTGTCAGCCTTTCTTTCAATTAATTAAAACTTTGTTCATAAGCATCTAACCACTCAAACTTCTCCTCTTTTCATGTCAACTTGGTCAGTGGGCTTGCTATTCTGGAAAATCCTTAAATGAATTTCCTATAATAGCTTGCCAATCCAAGAAAGCTCCTGACTTCCATCATAGTGGTGGGAGGTCTCTAATTAGTAAGAAATTCAATCTTTTGGGGATCTATACCAAGTCAAGAAAGCAACCTTGTCAAGCCAAAATTTGCAGTTACTGAACTTAGCGTATAACTGGTGCTCTCGTAGAGTTTGTAGTACAATCCGAAGGTGTTCTGCGTGGTCCTCCTGACTTCTTGAGTACACCAATATTTCATCAATAAACATGATCACAAACTTATCTAGGTCCTTTAAAAGCACCATATTCATCAAATCCATAAAATTAGCTGGTGCATTTGTTAAGCCAAATGGCATAATTAAGAATTTATAATGCTCATACCTCGTCCTTAAGGTAGTTTTTGGAATGTCCTCGCTGCAAACTTTTAACTAATGATAACCTAATCTTAGATTAATCTTTGAATAAACCTTGCATCCCTATAGCTGATCGAATAAATCATCAATCCTTAGGAGTGGATATTGGTTGCGAACTATCACTCTATTCAATTGTCTATAGTCGATACATAACCTTAAAGTCACATTATTCTTTTTTACGAATAGGACTGGAGCCGCCCATGGAGAAGTGTTAGCTCTCATAAAACCCTTATCTAATAACTCCTCCATTTTCACTTTCAATTCCTTTAACTCTGCTGAACCCATTATGTACGGAGTAATTGAAATCAGTTGAGTTTCTAGTGGTATATCTATCTCAAACTCTATTACCCTATCTATAGGTAATCCTGGAAGATCCTCCTAAAACATGTCAGGGAACTCTTTGACCACTTAAATATCTCCTAGTTGAACCTCATTATTATTTTGTTCAATCATGTAAGCCAGATATCCCTGGCATCCTTTACAGAGCATTCTACTGACTATCATGGCAATCACAATACTAATGGAAAGAACTTTCTATATCCCACAAAATATCACCTTTAGTTTCCTTAATTGACTTAGCCTAACCTCCTTTTTAAAACAATCCACCACTGCTCAATGTGCAGATAACCAATCCATTTCGAGAATCAAATCAAAATCTCGGATATCGAATATGATAAGGTTTACTAGGAATTCCTTATCCTCAATCAGTATTTTACTATCTACAAACACTCTTTCAATAAAGAATAAGTTCCCAGCTGGAATGGAAACTACTACCCTAGTGTCTAATAACTGAGGCTCAACACTCAATTTTGTAGAAAAATCCATAGACATAAAAGAATATGTAGCACAGGATCTACTAAAGCATATGCATCATAATCAAAAATAGTAATCATACCGGTGATTACCTCTGGTGTGGGATTGGTCACCTGCTGAGTGTTATAAAAACTCAAACTTATAGACAAGGTCTACCTACCTGTCCTATAGGCGCAGTTTCCCTACCCCGAACCTCTTCTAGATCCATTAAAACTCGACCCTCTTATCTAAGAACCCCAGCCACCCTGTCTATAACCCCTCTAGCTTGTAGAGGTCCTGAAGATCTAGCTATCAACCTCTCTACAGTGACTAACCGCAGACAATCTCTGATGAAGTGACCCTCCTGATCATAATGGAAGTAGCCCGTCATATTCATCTGACACTCAAATGTTTTTTTTCCACAATTAGCACACTCTAACACTAGGGTTCTAGTGTCACGGGAGTCTCTACGCATAGTGGGTGACCCAAAGGATCCCGGGCTGAACGATTTGCCTCCACTAAACCTCCTGCCACCACTCCATCTTGACTTATTTTTCTTGGTCGAACCTTGGGATGAACTAGATGGTGCGCTGCACTTCTATTATGATATTAAACTCTGAGTGATTGTTGCTGCATTTCTCTCCATTTTTATTGTAACTTTAACTAATTCCCCATAGTGTGTCTGTGAAGCCAAAGATAGGTGAATCCGTAATCTAAGACTCAAGCCTGTAACAAACCTCTAACACTTCTGCTCTTCACTATCAATAAGAAACGGAACACTTTTGACAAGTTCTAAAAATCTCTTCTCATAATCCGTCACTGATGTCAAACCTTGCTCTAGAAGGAAGAACTCCTCTACCTTTGCATCCTTATAACTCTGTGAGTAGAATCTGTCTATGAACTCTCTCTAAGATTTTGCCCAAGATACCCCATCTAGATGTTGTCTCTCAATGGCTTCCTACTAATCTTTAGCCTTATCCTTGAGAAGGAAGGTGGATAACACAACTCTCTGCTCATTTGTGCATCCCACCGCTCTGTATATCTTCGTGACCCGATCTAACGATGTGAGTGCACTCTCAGGATCTCCATTCCTGTCAAAAGTATTGGCGCTCAATTTACAGATGCACTTAATTGAGCATCTAGAAGCTTCCACACTTTCACATGGTTACCGCATTGCTGCGGCGAGAATTTGAGCCATTTGTTCAATATTAAAACTCACCTCAACCTATTCAGCCAGTCTTGATGATTGGGAATGTGGCTGGTTCATGAAGGCACTTGCTAACTCTATAATGTGATCATCCTCCTGTAACATCGGACTTTCTGAGCCTTTTTGTGTTGTTCTGTATTTGGAGATATTACTGTATATTGATATATACATGGTTGTATATGATTTCAAAGATGTATTTGAATCCTTTTGGTACATATGCTAGTGATATATAATGTTATGTGCCCTTACCTAAACTTAGAGTTCATCGGTATGCAGAATCTTGGAGATTTCCGACATATGAGCTTTTAAGTGTGTAAAATCGACTCCATTGCGTGGATATGACCATGGTGGTTAAATTAAATGTGTTCTAATGCCATATAGGTGATTATACATGATTTATAGACTTATCGGACGCTTAGAAAGCTAAATTGGAAAAGTTGATGCATATAAAGGCTTATTTGCAAATTGTCAAAAATTAAAGGACTTAATTGTAAATTTTCAATTATTGGAGGACCAATTCAT
>JAOQMP010073403.1:0-20427 GCA_027563575.1 Erythroxylum pedicellare | reverse complement strand
TACCACTTTTAGTAAGCATCCACATGTTAACTCTAAACATCTCATGCTTACAGTTTATGAGATCCACTGCTTGATCAAATCAAAGAGTATAACATGGGCAGTCTATTCGGATTAACAATATTTTGTCTCATTAATCCTGTGACTAGGGATAATGTAAATACTAACATAATTGCACATAATAGGAATCTCATTATCATAATCTCATCACGATTTTTTTCATGCTATATTTTTTATCATGAACTTCATTAACTCGATTTAAGATCGACGTCAATTCATAAATATGAATATCAAAATAAAGTTTGTACAAAAATGCTAAAGGTGATTGCCTTTAAAACACTACTCTAATGTGTAGTTCGTTAGCTTCAACCTCTGTTGAGTTGTTAGGGTTTGCTTATATGACCGCAATTCTCAAGATTAACGCCAAGGAGGCACCACAAAAATATCGTCTCTTTTATAAAGAGGGACGTATCTTTCTCTTATAAGGAAATAGTTGGAAGGCGATTGCATTGTCTAATATTCCATTGCATTAGGAGTAGGATACCCTTAAATGCTTCTGAGATTTGTTTTGCTAAAGCAGGAGAATTCTACCCAACAAATTGTATCAGAGCGACAGGCAATTTGTTAACCTTCTCTTTTAATATCTTGATTACATCGACCATAGAGGTCAAATAAGACTTCAATTCTGGAATTTCGTTTGTGTAAGCAACGATGTTTCATTGTGGCGATTTTAGATTCTTGCCAGTAGGAAAGTTAGTTAAAGATAAGGCTGCCTTTTTAATATTCTGTACCATTTGGGATTCAAAGCCTTGATTCCCTACTGTTGTAGGGACTTCTTCCCTTAGGACTACAGGCAAAATAATTTCTTTTCCATCATGTGTTCGGGCCATCATTGTCCTACTGGGCGTGCCAAATTGTTAGCATTAATTTGAAATTTAAGCATGTCAGGCAGGAGTTCTCTAAAAATTGGTAACTAACTTTTTACAATATAAATGGGCTTCGAAAAACTTTTAAAATGGAGTTTTAAGGTACAAAAAGTGCTAAAATATGTTGGAAAATTTTGAAGTAAAGAAATTAATTAACTTTCTAAAAGAAAATTACAAACTACAAAAGAAAAATCCAATATAACAAAGATGAATTCACAATATAAAAAATGTTAAAATGTACATTTTTTTTATATGCTGATTGTTTTCTCCAAAGATTGATTTTTGTTGTACTGTGATTATATTTCTTTTCCTCATGCTGCTGATGAATTTATAATACTCTCATTCTTAAGTAATTTTTACTATACTCATCCACTTCCATATATTCTAGCTACCTACCGACTATTATCTCTTTAACTTCCAGATCCTAGACTTCTATCAGAAATAGCTTCCTTTCTTCCAACACACTCAATCAATTTTTATAGACTACCTTCTACCATTTTCTCTACTTCCATATTCTGCATTAACAAACATATCTTCCCACTTCCCTTTTTAGTTCATGTATTTTTTAACTATAACATTTATTGAACTTTCATTTTGCCAACTCCATTTAATTTAAAGGGTTTTTGGCCCAGATGAATTGAATCATTTTTAGGTTATCAATATTGCCTTAGTAATAGCTTAATCTGAAGATGACAATTACGAGCTGGAGTCAAATTCAGCTGCACACGGGTGACAGCAATCTCATTGTAGTTCAGGGACAAATCTTGATAACTATTGCATCTCGTCAGGCTTCTGCGAAGTCTAAGCTTGCATTGGACTTGATACACCTCTTATTCATTATTGTGTTCACGTTCTTATGCTTGCTCAACCCCATTCATATGAACCTTGAAGGTGAAGGAAGGTGCATTGTACAATCTTAAATTTATAAAATTTACAGTTACATGCCACCATGTCACTTTTATATAGTTATTTCCCATTTTGCTCCGTTCGCTGCTTGCTGCTTGCTGCTTGTTTATCATGAATATCTGAGGAACCTGTAGCTCGTCCTCCTCAGCAAATCTACAAGGGCACGTTGGAGGGGTAGTCCTGTGGATGTTTATTGATGGTTTCTCTGAGTTGTTTGTCTTGTTCGATAAGATTCCCAGGTGGAACATGGTAGACATCAGCGAACAATTCTTTGAGTGGTGGCATCTCCGTTTTCTCTGCCTCTTGGATTGCTTCCAATATCTGTGGACAAGTAAATTGCAGACGAAAGCATGTCACGAGGTTTGCCAATCAGAACTTGGTGTAAAAAGGTCGTAAACTATTTCTCAGCATTGGTAACCTGCTTCCTCATGCTGGTTCGCAGCTCTGATTCTTCTTTTCCGCTCCACCAGCCATTTGCTTCGATCCATTTCCTGAATCTGATAACAGGGTTTCGTGCCCTTTTCCAGTATTCGATTTCTTTGAGGGGTCGATATTTGCTAGAGTCATCTGACGTGGAATGGTGTCCAACTCTATAAGTAAGACCCTGAGAAAGTAACAGGCTAACTGGTTATAGAAAGTTTGATTCTTAAAACCAAGATTTTCAATACATTTGTGGAAATAATAGGGATACTAGAGATAAATTGTTATAATGGGTTTGAAAACTACGACAATATTAATTTATAATACTGTTAACCGAATTATATAGCTAAGGGAACACATGTTCGCTGGATAATGCTAAGAAAAGTTGAGTACCTCAATTAATACAGGCGTTTGCTCAGTTATGGCAATTTGACGGGCTCTTTGAATAGCACTATAAACTGCTAGAGCATCGTTTCCATCTACTCGAATGGCTTGAATTCCGTAAGCTTGACCTTTAACCACAATTCCGTCACCTGTCAAGCAACAACGATTTGTTTTAGAGTAGGAAAAGATACTGTACAATCAATTTCCTCTTCATAATCATGATGAACATTACTTTCTGGTAACAAAAATTGTTTTGGATGTTTTTATTAAAAGGAATCAAAACATTACTTCGAAATTGCTCCCTTATGTGTGTACTAATCGCCCAGCCATTGTTGCGACAGATAAAGATCACTGGGGCTTCCACAACAGCCGCAAAGTTCAAAGCAGCATGAAAATCTCCCTACAACATAACAAGACACTCAGAAGTTGAGACCAAAAAAAAAACTTTTTCAGGACATAAAGGGACAAAGATTCATTCTTTGTGATAATACCTCACTGGTACCACCATCCCCAGTGTATGTAACCACACAAGCATCCTTCTTGTCCATTTTGAGGGCATATGCAACACCAGCAGCTTGAGGAAGTTGAGTCCTGAAAAAGATTTACAGACACCAAATCACGAATTGTCAGGCTCAAGTGAATAATCTATATCCAGATATAAACAAGAGGACAAAGTAGTAACTGTGATAAAGGTGACATGTATCTTACGCTATGGGTGATGAAATAGTGAAGTAATTAAGCTTATTAGACCCATAGTGGATTGGCATCTGCCGACCTTTTCCGTAATCAGCATTGTTACCAAACAATTGGTTTGCAAATTCTTGTATTGTGAAACCCCGCCAGAGTAGAACACCAGGCTCTCGGTACTGAGATTCAGAAGCAAACCATAAAGGATCATTTGAACGGGGTCACATGATAACTGGAACAGATATTTTGGTACTATGATTATTAACCTGAGGCAACACAACGTCTTCTTCCCTAAGTGCAGCTGCTGATGCTATACCTATAGCTTCTTCGCCAGTTGAGGTTAGGTAGAAGGAAATCCTTCCTTGCCTTTGTGCTTCATAGAAGATTGTGTCCATCACTTGTAGGGTGGCCATATTGGAATACATCTTTACTGCAATTTCCTCATTCACCTGTTAGGCGTAAGGGGTTCAATGATCATGGTCAATCTGTTATGCTTGCAATGTTAACGGAGATACTAGGTCTGGAAACCATGGCATGACACTGAAAGTGAAACCTTTAGACATTTTCTTGACCGATATAAGCTGCTGGTGAGAGCATAAATTAAGTTTAATAGAAGGTATTGATAAAGAAGGAATAATACCTGATTAAAATCACTGCCAACGATAAGATCTCCATTGTCGTCAAGGACACGGTAACAAGGCACTCTGTTTTGGCTCAACCCAGCTAAGAATCGCATTTCAGTTGTATATGATACATTCGCTCCAGGAAAATCCAAGGCCTAACCCACAGTACATCTCCAAATTTCAAACTTCCAAACAATTTCTAGGAAAGTAATTAGAAATAGAAAAGAATTAAACATCATCCTGTTGGTCTATTCCCTGGACCAAGAAAAAAGGACAGTTGGAAAGTCCATAGGAAGTTTGTCCCGGCAAGATTCTGTTTTACCTATCATACGGAGCTGATCAAGTCAGTAGCCATACTTAGAAATCCGGAAATAGTTAACATGCTGCCCTTGTGAATCTAGTTAAATTGGTTCATCTGAAACAACACTTGTGTTTTCATCTCATGTTTCTTAACCATATAAAGGGGCTGGATCCCATCCAAGTTGTTTTATTTGGGTAAAAAGAGAGTATAATACTGCAATATATAGAAGCTCAACAATTACAATCATGCACATTAAACATAATTTGGCATCTAGAGAAAAAGGTCTAATTGAATTTGTCTGTATAATTTTGTTTGTATTCGTAACACCTGAACCATGCAATTTGGGTGTTGAGCTGCACCCAAAACATTCCGAGCACATCAACTTTTTCAACCGTCAAAAATGATCCATGGCTCCAAATTTCAGAGACAGGATTCAGCTGGCCAGGCCCACATCTCAGAGCCCATTCAGTGCTTGTGTTAATTACTCTAATGTACCTTCAGGCTTCAGGTCCGGAAAGAAGAATAATGGAATAACAAAGACAAGCTTAATTTGAATAAAATAATGTGTATAATATTCAATTTGAACAACAATCATTTTCATTTTCACTAATATGATATCTAGAAAATATATAAACATTCACGTCTAAGTGCTAATGATTAAGTCTTAGTCCCCCGTGGCCCCACTAATCTCATTCACTTGAAAATACAAGTTTATCAAATAGCGACTACTAATTAACAGAATTAGCCACCACAATAACATATTCCAATCATCACATCGATAGACAAATGTTTTAAATCCAGAATTTTAATTAAATAGGCTAGACCTAGATCTAGATGATACGCTGCGAGTCGGCTTCAAAAAGACAGGAGTAAGTGGTGCTATTAAAATTGGAAATGGTCTTTTATTCATATAATTGGAAGGATAAGGATTATATTATCATATGCCAGACTGGAAGATTATCCAATAATCCCACTCAAGCGCATATATATATATATGTAAGTATCTGTTCTTCTCATTTGAAGAGATGTTTAAGCTTCTTTCTGAATACATACATAATCATAAGGATCATGGTAATAAATAGGACCGACTAATATCTTTTCGTTAATAGTATAGCCAAAATGAATGGGAAAAAAGAAAACTCTTAAATTGAATATTCCTACTTTTTGCTTGAGTGGATATCCACGCGTTCACATAAGAGCAAATGGTTCCTAGCCTTCCAGATAAATAGATATGGGCTTTAAGCTGGATGAGTCTGTTTTCATGTATATTGGCCAATGAAGTACTCCAGCAGATATTTTTGGGATAAGATTCTGACAATCAAACAGGACCATGGAGTTACTAAAGACACCATATCTAGTCTCATCAAAGTTCAAACTTTACTAGACATAGATTGGAGAAGGATATGTAAATAATTTGGCAGGAGGGACAGTATTAAATCTACTCCTGATCCAACGAGAAACCTAAATCTAACTAGTAACACCAACCTGCGTGAATGTATACAAACTAAACCTTGTCATCAATACTAAGCGACACTGTGGCTATGCCTTGTATGATTCAAACAAAAAAGAAACCAAACGATAACAATGATTGCACGTTTCCCCAGGAATCACGATGAGTCCAACGGAAAAGTGATGCTATTAATACATTCAACAACTCAAAAACTTAAAACCATTAGTATCTGTCAACCGGAGGTATTAAAGGGGTATGATGAACTAGCACGCACCTGAGTATTGGTTGCATCGTCGCTGGAGTTGACGTCATCGACTTGGTTAGCAGCTGTTGTAGATTTGAAATGGTGGCCGACTAGAAAGGTACCGGAGGTACGAAAAAGACACGGGGTTGCAATATTCCCAAAACCACCTCCAAGACTTCTAGAGTAAATGCTTAAACCTTGATCCAAAACTTGCACAAGACCAACTTTTCTCTTCAAATAACGGGCAATGGTTCCTGATCGAGGAAACCAGAGTGGTACCATGGTTGTTATTCTGTAGGATGATGATACCTTTCTCAGGCGATGAATAAAAAAATTACAAGACCAAGTAGAAAAATGGACGACAGAGAGGAGAGGGAGGGGAAGGTGATTATAACATATACGACAGTGCAAATATACCCAAGTTAGACCGGGTCGTATTGCTCAAAAGGCTTTATAGTCTGTCTCTCTCTGTTTCATGTTCTTTTCACATGTGATCTTCGTTTATATACAAAATGAAGGTAAACAAGGGATCGAAACCTGTCTCTGATACTACTCGGACCGTATAATTCGTTATAGAGCGATACAAAAAAACTGACTTTTTTCTAATTAACCCTCTCGGCTAACACTCATTCTAAATCACCATATTGGTTGACAACATCCACTAACCAAAGTCGGATTGGAAGTATGTATTATTACGTAGTTGTTTCAGTTATCGGAGATTTACATCCCTCCAATACCTTTCTCTCGGCTAACACGAGACTTACTGCTCTCGCCTTTTAAGAATCTTACTTCACTCACACACTCTTACTCTTCATTTCCCGTTAATGCTTTTGACAATAACAAAGCAGCGGAATTAGAAGCAATATTTCTTCCAGACTGCCATAGGTTTTCTGATACACAAGATCCTTACACAAGGATCAAGTGTAGAACATATTCATCTCTGCAATCTTTGAACTTGGAAGAGAATATGATTCAAGATTATGGAGGTTTCCTAAAAGAGATTTGTGAAGAAAGAACTTTTCATTTTCCAATAAAACTTATCGTAGAAAGCTTATGATAGAAAGAAAGCTTGATTACAAACTAAGAAGAACCCTGCTTATGTAGGCAAAGCGAGGGATAGAAATGTAAATTATCCTAGAGACATAATAATGAAATCTTTAACAAAAGCAAACCTAACCTTATCTCTAAGGAATCTACTTTACCGAAGTAAAGCTAATAATTCACCTAACTTTAGAAAAGTAAACTACTTTTACACAAAGTCATAAAGTAAACAGTAGTAAACAGTACTATTTTACAAAAAGGTAAACAAAAATATAAGGTTCTGGCTTTTGTCCCCAAGTGGTATCAGAGCCATAAACAGTGCCTGCGTGCTGATACCTCGAGTCGTATCAGAGTCAGAACAAAACAGATCCGGGAATACTTTCCCATACCTTGAGTGGTATCTTTGTTGAGTTTGTGGTCAGGTAGAGTCGGTAAAGTAGAATAAACTTTCGTACCCCTTGAAGTTTTCTATTCCTCAATTAGTAACCCACTACTGCCCGTGGTTTACTTGGAAACATACTTTCGCATCTTTACCTAGGGGGAACATTTTGATTCAGGTTAAAAAGGGAGTAAGAAGAGAGTCTCATAAGAACTATGGAAACATTAGATCCAATTCATTTATCTTTTAGTTTGTCTTTAGCTAGCTTCCCTAGAAGTGTGAAGCGTGTTTTATCCAACAAAATAGAAAATCTTGTTAAAATTACTCATGTACCTGTAGAAAATCGTGTTTGTGAGTCTTCTTTACCTTTATTAAGTCCTTACAGCATATATTCTCATGACCGTTCTTGGATGAGAAGTATTAGGAGTGTGCTATCTACTACTAGATCTCGTGTAAAGGAAATAATCAAAGTTCCAGATTGGAACAAAGTGGTCTCAAATCTACAATAGTAGAACAGTACGTAAAGATTGAAATCTCTAAGGAATTGATTACCTTATGGAGGGAGTAAAGCCATACACATCTTCATGTTGGAGCTATACGACTTGTTCTTACCTTACATGGAAGAAAAGGTATTCCTGCTACAACCAAGATATCCCTTTTGGACACTGCCTATACAACGTACCAAAATGCTCTTATAGGTACCTTGTTGTTACTCTTGATAAAGGGAGTGTAATATTGACCATAGCACCTGATTTCAACATCAGGTTGGACGATCCTGTATTATCTGAACGCCTACAAGTTCAAATCCAGATCACTGAAGCAGATCAAGATCCTACAGCCATCATGGCTACTTTTTACCACTAGATGATCTATTGTCTGCAGAATCATGCGTTGGATATAAACTTTCCCAACTCTACTTTGGATGCATTATACATGGTTGCTGATGTTGCCAATAATCAGACAACAATTATTCAGATCCCGAAGCAGTTACCTACACAGGAGCTTGAAAAGTTGATGCCTACATAATGGATTACCTACTACAAGAAGGTATTCCACGCCCCTCATCGACACTCTTTTCATACAATGACTCCTCCAATTCTGAAGGCACTGAGAGATGACTCAGTCAAGTCCATCTACACAAGGCCTAGCGTCGACACGCTTGGTCCATCTATATCAGGCTCTATCCTGATGATCCAGCCCATTGAACCACAAGATCTATCAGATCTATCAACTGGGGCTACAAGCCTTAAGATCCAACCCATATTCTCTCATACAGAAGGCAAAGATGGTCCTCCTATCCATTATTTCAAATCCAATAGAGATCCAATCTATGTAAGTCATCATCGTGGACATTTTGTATGGGATGTCGACTCATCTATGTGAGAACCAGATTGTGAGATCTGTCTTAACCTGGAGTCAAACACAGATGACGATGATCCAAGATATCAACGGAGATGGAAGAAGAAGTCAAAGCCCAAATATCGGTGCTTACCTTCCCGTGACTATCCCCCTCTTGGTGAGGATTCAGATCAAGACGATCATAATGGTCTATCTATGATAGAAAGTTCCAGACCAAAGTCTCTTAGTGAGATGCTCCGGTCATCTATGTTTCTTAAGCCAGATCCCTGCAGATCTACTGGTGGATCGTGCAGATCTAAGCCAGCAATTCTTGTTATAACTCCTACTCTTATACCTTGCATGTTGGTATTACCAGGTGAGGATAATTTTCCTCAATTGTCCAAGAGTACTGATGAATCACAGCGGGTTATCCCCTTTATATCAGAGCGTCAGGAATTACTTCACAAGGAACACTGTCATCCAATCCTAGTGATGAAGTGCTAAACTGGCAAACATCTACTGCAATAGCACATAACAAAGTTCTGAGAAGGATTGATTCTAAGCTGGATAGAATTAGTCAACAAAATACAGCTACTCATCGAAAGGTCAATTCTGTTGCGAAACAGATGCAAACGATGTATCGTTCTTATAAAGCCCAGATTCAGCATATTGATGCTGAACTCAAACAATACATCTCAGCCCAATACATGGGGCTAGAATTCGACTTTAAAGTTTGAAAGATATAGGAGATACAAAAGACTGTACAACAAATGGAAGCAGACATGCATGCTTTTTAATCACAGTAGATATATGGCTCATCTTCTTCATAGTTCTCAACTCTTCAGCCATCATATCCCTCACCTATGTATCATCAGTATCCAGAAGACGATGACTATTCAAAGGTATTTAAGTTCAACTACCCTTTGATTAGACAATATGTACATCAGACAACTCAGGACAAACCTCAACGATCAAAGACAAAGACAACATCTGATCGCATGTCTAAGCCTCAAGTTTTTTAGCAATCTTTAAAGGTTCCAGAAGCATCATCTTCTTATATACCTTTTGAGCCAGAAGAACAGTGGAGAAAGCCGTTAAGGATTCATACTCCTCCAGAATCTCCACCACCAGCACCAGTACAACCTTCCACCTCTTCTCTTGGGAAGGATAAAGCTAAGCAGACAGAGTATATAGCTACTCTGACCTCTAAACCTCTTGTAGATAATTCCAGTTCTCTTTCAGAGAAATTTGATGCAAAAAGCAATACATCTGAAGTCTCCGCAACACCATCAAATTTTTCAGATGAGCAATCACTCATCGCTTCAGAAGAACAACCATCAGAGTCATCATATGAACCAATCACTTCACCATCGACTGATACATCAGCTAACTTTGCTGATCTCCCAGAATTATCAAATGTTCTAATAACTATGCCTCAATATACTGAAGAACCAGAAATCAGTGAAGCTGAATCCACAGGTACTGAAACTTTCAGACCTGAGCCTGCACCTTAAGAAATACTAGCTAAGGCAGCTGCACAGTCGCAAACAACCAAGCCTACTTTAAGACCTTGGTTCACTTTTGATGATCTACCTCTAAAGAAATGGCGAGATAGACTTCATGAGTTGGTATATGGATTGATCTACAAATGACCAGACCTAATCATCCTCTCTCAGATATTTTGTCTGAATTTACATCCAAATTTACTGGTACTTTGCAAGAATGGTGGCAAAGTGTTAGTGAATATCAATGTCTTTAGTATATACAAGTAACATCTGCTGAAGCACTACTTGGTATAATTCATAAAGAATTTATTGGTGACTTCCAATTAGTTGACAAGCAGATCCGTCAAGAATACTTCAAGATGAAATGATGTTAGCGTTATAAGTGAGATATTCAAAATCATTTTAAACGTATGACGGAAAGGTATTATCTCTTGAATGGATGGAATGATGATAATCTTCGATATACTTTTATCTTATCCCTTCCAGATGAAATACAACCAGAACTTTAAAGGACCATAGCTTCTCTTCAAAGAGACATGTCTACAATCTCTCTTAGAGAAATCTACCAGCTTGCCATAGCCTCTCTTGACAAGTTACGTATGTAATTAGCATACTTTATTCAAGAACATTCTTAAAGGAGGTCCAGTTCTAAAACAAGCATGCAAGAAGCCATATCTCTAGA
Organism: Erythroxylum pedicellare; assembly: GCA_027563575.1. NCBI lineage: Eukaryota > Viridiplantae > Streptophyta > Magnoliopsida > Malpighiales > Erythroxylaceae > Erythroxylum > Erythroxylum pedicellare. The sequence continues at coordinate 9,544 of JAOQMP010073403.1, read as the reverse complement.
TCAAATGCAAAGATAAACAGACTTGTAAATGCCATAGTAGCAGGAAAGCTCATCAATCTTAAGTCTACTATGAAAGGAGAAAGTTCCACAAAAAGAAGGAAGGCAAAAAGCCTTGGAAGCAAAACTTCAAATAGAAGAACATAAGCAAAAAGTACAGACGTATGAGGTTCTTTAAGAAGTCATCACATCAAGGAAAGCAGAAGCCTCGATGTTTTGTCTGTGGAAGCTTAAAACATTTAGCAAATAACCATCCTAAGGCAACCAGGAAAGATGCCAAGTTCCTGGAGAAACTTGAAAAACTTATGCCTATTAATCCTCAAAGTCACATTGAGGAATTACTAGAAGAACAATCTAGTGAGGATAGTGAAACACATTTTTCTGTTTTTATATCAACAGATGAAGAAGAATCTTCATAGTCATCTGTCTCTAACAATGATGAGTCATTATGTATGGTACAACATACATGTATGAAGATAGATCGTACTCCAGTTCAATGACCATATGTTCAAATCCAGATCTTTCAGCAAGACAAATATGATCGACCCATTAAAGCTATTGAGTTTATGGATACTAGTTCCATTCGTACGATCATGAAGCCCAATATCCTACCAGCAAAAGCATGGACTTCTTATGAAGAATACTTTACTGCAGGTGATAGGAATTCTTTCAAAATTGGGTTAAGAAAAAGAAGCAGAATTGGCATCCACTTCTTTCCTCAGTGTACAGTTTGGACTAAAGTGCTTGGAAGTAATCTACCAGGCCCAGATCTTCTTATTGGAATGAATGTTTACTACAAAGGCAAACATCTACAGATTTTACCCATAGGCTTCAAGTATCGAAACCTTTTGAATCCATACACTTATCTAAAAAACGTGTTTGAACTTACACAGGTTCCTACATGTTACACTGGACTTCGAGATAAAGTATTGAGCTACTGTCCAGAGTCTTATGCACGTTTACTCATCCAAATCCTCTATAGAAAAACTCAGACTTTTTCATTAATTTACTATTCAAGAAGAATGAGGATATCAATCTTTTAAAAGTTACACATCCAGGGATGAACCCTGATGACTTAAAGCTCGCACAAGATTAGTGTGTCGTGTTATTGCAACAAGGATTGATCGAGCCCACAAAGTCGGATTGGGCTTGCCAAGAGTTCTATGTCAATAAATGTTTAGAGAAGAAACGTGGAAAGAAACGTCTAGTAATAGACTACAAGCCTCTGAATGCATTCCTGCAGGATGATAAGTTTCCTCTGCCTAAAATTAGTACACAGGTACTATTTCTTAAGGAAGTTGTTATCTTTTCAAAGTTCGATCTTAAAGGAGGATTTTGGCAACTCGGTATTGACTTTGAAGAATGTTATAAGACTGCATTCTACATTCTCAATGCTCAGTACCAATGGGCTGTGATGCCCTTTAGACTTAAAGTCGCTCCATCACCGTTTCAGAAGTCCATTACAAAAATCTACGAGCTTATCCTCAACAATGTCTTGATCTACATTGATGATATTCTACTGTTCTCAAAAACCCATGAGGAACACCAGGCCCTTCTTCAAAGATTTTTGAGCCTTACGAAGTAGTATGGTATTATGCTTTCGGCTTCAAAAAGCACTATTGGTATAACGGAAATAGAATTTCTTGGAATGCAATTTAAGGATGGATTCTATCATCCAGGCCTAAATATTGCAAAAGAACTATTACAATTTCTTGATGAAAATCTCACTATGAAACAAATTCAACAATTCCTTGGGATTGTCAACTATATTAGAGATTTCATACTACATGTGGCAGCCTACACATCTAGCTTATATAAACTCTTACACAAGAATCCACCAACATGGGGAAAAGAACAGACTACAACTGTCAAGCATCTTAAACAAATCTGTCGGGATCCTCCACCTTTAAAGATTCCTGAAAAAGGATAATGTGTCCTGCAAATAGATGCTAGTGATGAACACTGGGGAGCAGTCCTCCTTGAAGAAATCAATGACCAACGCCATTATTGTGGACATACTAGTGGATCTTTCAGCCAATCTGAATGTCACTATCATATCTCATATAAGGAGATTCTTGCAGTAAAAAGAAGTATAAAAAAATTATCTATTCACCTCACTCCTTTTCACTTTGTCATTGAAATGGATAATACTTCTTTCCCCAAAATACACGAACAAGCTGGCAAAAAGATTCCGAGTAGCCAACTTTTACACTAGCAAGAGTGGTTCTCTTCCTATAAATTTAGCGTCAAACATTTGAAAGGTCACCAACATATCATTACAAACTATCTTTCTAGACCTTCGAAGTCACTTTTATTCTTCTCCTCAACCTTAAAACTTCCTATTCCACTTTTCTGGCTTATGGAATTTTCTCGGTTTGCTAGGTATGGTAAAGAGTTTCCTCTTCTGTTTAACAGACCTCCCACTTCTATAAAAGATTTGTATCCTTTACTACCACAGGGTCATTTTTATTATTTACACCTTGTTTTGATGAAAGAGGACATCATACCAAGCCCTAGTCTCTTTGATCCATCCACACCATACAAAATGATATATCATCTTTATGATGATATTGATGATTATACCTTATGGCACCTTTGGGCTATGTCAGCATTGTATGCTTGTTCAGTTGCTTTCTCTCTATTACATCTATACTGGCATCTTTTAGATCCTACTGAGTCCAGATCTCTTTTATGGACATTCCTGGAATGGTTTCAACCTCTTGACAAATGGAAAACTGAAATGTCCGAGATTTTAACTCATCATCACTTATGGGATACTTCTCTACAAATTAGAGATGTGTTTGTAATCTATCTCATCCATCGGCCCTATGTGTACCTCTGGACAAATGTTGTACATTCAATCACCTTCAACACTGGCACACAACAACTTCCTGGTTAGCTGATGAAACTCCATTACTGGCTGAACTTTACCAACTTCTCGACCAGCTTAATTAGCCTTGTGATGTGGAGTATTCTAACCTGTGCAGTTCTCTTGGACCATACTATGGTGAGTTCTCTTTAATTAAGCCTAGTAATACACCATCACCCACACAGTGGACTTCTATTGAAGATAATGTGATCCATATACAAGCAATCACCTTGTCTTAACCACTGCTACAAGTCCATCTTATGATCCAGTCCAAGATTCTGACTCTGCCATGACACCATGGCCTTCAAATTGGACCTTGACTAATATCGATGAACTATTTGAACAAGTTGACAAAGAAATGGAATTGGCAAATGACCTTGATCTTTCTTTGACATTATGAAGAACGCACAACGATGATAGATGGGTTCCACACGTCACCTTTAACCACTATTGAAGAATCCATCTAATCATTTTCCTATTCACCTTTTGTAAAGTAGTACTGTTTGTTACTATGTACTTTAGGACTTTTTGTAAAAGTAGTTTAATTTTCCAAAGTTAGGTGAATTATTAGCTTTACTTTTGTAAAGTAGATTCCTTAGAGATAAGGTTATGTTTGCTTTTGATAAAGTTTTCATTAGTATGTCTCTAGGATAGTTTACATTTCTATCCCTCGTTTTGCCTATATAAGCAGGGTTCGTTTTAGTTTGTAATCAAGCTTTCTTTCTATTATAAGCTTTCTATAATAAGTTTTATTGGAAAATGAAGAGTTCTTTCTTCACAAATCTCTTCTAAAAAACCTCCATAACCTTGAATCATATTCCCTTCCAAGTTCAAAGATTGCAGAGATGAGTATGCTCTACGCTTGCCTTATATAAGGATCTTGTGTATAAGAAAATCTACGACAGTCTGGAAGAATTGTTGCTTCTAATTCCGCTGCCTTGTTGCTTTCAGAAGCATTAACGGGGAAAGAAGAGTAAGAGTGTGTGAGTGAAGTAGGGTTCCTAAAAGGCGAGAGTAGTAAGTCCCGTGTTATCCGAGAGAAAGGCGTTGAAGGGGTGTAAGTCTCCAATAACTGGAATAGCTACGTAGTGATACACACTTCCAATCCGAATTTGGTTAGCCGATGTCGTCAACCAGTATGGTGGTTTAGAATGAGAGTTAGCTGGAGGGTTAACTAGAAAAAGGTCATAATTTTCCTGTGTCGCCCTATAACAGATTATAGGTCCCCGAGTGGTATAAGAGCCATAAACAGTGCCTGTGTGCTGATACCTCGAGTGGTATCAGATCTATAAACAGTGCCAGCATGCTGATACCCCGAGTGGTATAAGAGTCATAAACAGTCCCTGCGTGCTGATACCCTGAGTGGTATCAGAGCCAGAACAAAACAGAGTCGGGGACACTTACCCATACCTTGAGTGGTATCTTTGTTGAGTTTGTGGTCAGGTAGAGTCGGTAAAGCCAAATAAACCTACGTACCCCTTGGAGTTTTTTGCTCCTTGATTAGGAACCCACTAATGCCCGTGGTTTACTTGGAAACATACCTTCGCATCTTTGCCTAGGGGGAACATTTTGATTTAGGATAAAAAAAGGGAGTAAGAAGAGAGTCTCATAAGAACTATGGAAACTTCAGATCCAATTCATTTATCTTTTGGTTTGTCTTTAGCTAGTTTACCTAGAAGTGTGAAGCGTGTTTTATCCAATAAAATAGAAAATCTTGTTGAAATTACTCATGTACATGTAGAAAATCCTGTTTGTGAGTCTTCTTTACCATTGTTAAGTCCTTACACTATATATTCTGGGGACCATTCTTAGACGAGAAGAATTAGGAGTGTGCTATCTACTACTAGACCTTGTGTAAAGGAAATCATCCAAAGTTTCAGATTGGAACAATGTGATCTCAAATCTACAATAGCAGAACAGTACGTAAAGCTTGAAATCCTAAGGAATTGATCACCTTATGTAGGGAGCAAAGCCATACACATCTTCATGTTGGAGCTATACGACTTGTTCTTACCTTACATGGAAGAAAAGGTATTCCTGCAACAGCCAGGATATCCCTTTTAGGCACTGCCTACACAACATACCAAAATGCTCTTATTGATACCTTGCTAACTACTCTTGATAAAGGGAGTGTAATCTTGACCATAGCACCTGATTTTAACATCAAGTTAGATGATCCTACATTACCTGAACCTCTACAAGTTCAGATCCAGATCACTGGAGTAATCAAGATCCTATAACCATCATGGCTATTCTTCACCACCAGATGATCTGTCATCTACGTAATCATACGTTGGACATAAATTTTCCCAACTCTAGTTCGGATGCTTTATACATGGTTGTTGATGTTGCCAATAATCCGACAACGATCATTCAGATCCCGAAGCAGTTACTTGCACAGGAGCTTGAAAAGTTGATGCCTACAGAATGGATTACCAATTACCATAAGGTATTCCATGTGCCTCATCGACACTATTTTCATACAAAGACTCCTCCGATTATGAAGACACTGAGAGATGACTCAGTCAAGTCCATCTACACAAGACCTAGCGATGACACGCCTGGTCCATCTACATCAGGCTCAATCCTGATGATCCAGCCCATTGAACCTCAAAATCTATCAGACCTATCAACTGAGGCTACAAGACTTAAGATCCAACCCGTATTCTCTCATATGAAAGGTAAAGATGACCCTCCTATCCATTATTTCAAATCCAATGGAGATCCAGTCTATGTAAGTCATCATCGTGGACACTTTGTATGGGATGTCGACCCATCCATGTGCGAACCAGACTGTGAAATCTGTCTCAACCTAGAGTCAGACACAGATGACGATGACCCAAGATATCAACGGAGAAGGAAGAAGAAATCCAAGCCCAAGTCTCGATGCTTGCCTTCCCATGACTATCCTCCTCTTGGTGAGGATCCAGATCAAGGCGATCATAATGGTCTATCCATGATAAAAAGATCCATACCAAAGTCTCTTAGTGAGATGCTTAGGTCGTCTATATTTCTAAAATTAGATGCCTACAAATCTACTGGTAGATCATGCAGATCAAAGCTAGCAATTCTTGTTACAACTCCTACCCCTATGCCTTGCATGATGGTCTTACCAGATGAGGATAATTTTCCTCAATTATCCAGGAGTACTGATGAATCACAGTGGGTTATCTTCAACCCATATATCAGAGCGTCAGGAATTACTTCATAAGGAACACCAATGTCTAATCCTGGTGATGAAGTTCTAAACTGGAAAATATCTAATGCAGTAGCACAGAATAAAGTTATAAGAAGGATTGATTCCAAGCTGGATGGAATAAGTCAACAAAATACAGCTACTCATCGAAAAGTCAATTTTGTTGCGGAACAGATACAAACAATATATCATTCGTATAAAGCCCAGATTCAACGACTTGATGCTGAACTCAAACAATACATCTCAACCCAATACATGGGGCCAGAATTCGACTCTAAAGTTTGGAAGATACAGGAGATATAAAGGACTGTACAAAAAATGGAAGCAGACATGCATGCTTCTCAATCACAACAGATATATGGCTCATCTTCTTCAGAGTTCTCAACTCTTCAACCATCATATCCCTTACCTATGTATCATCGGTATCCAGAAGAAGCTAACTATTCAAAGGTATTCAAGTTCAACTACCCTTTGATTAGACACTATGTACATCTTCAGACAACTCAGGAAAAACCTCAACAATCAAAGCCAAAGTCAACATCTGATCGTATGTCTAAACCTCGAGTTTTTGAATAATCTTCAAAGGTTCCAGAAGCATCATCTTCTTATATACCTTTTGAACCAGAAGAACAGTGAAGAAAGTCGTTAAGGATTCAAACTCCTCTAGAATCTCCACCACCAACACCAGTACAACCTTCCACCTCTTTTCTAGGGAAGGATAAAGCTAAGCAGATAGAGCATATAGCTACTCTGACCTATAAACCTCTTGCAGATAATTCCAGTTCTAAAAAAACTGATACGGAAAGTACTACATCTGAAGTCTCTGCAACACCATCTAGTTGTTTAGATGAACAAGAATTCATCGCTTCAGAAAAACAACCATCAGAGTCATCATATGAACCAGTAACCTCACCATCGACTGATTCCTCAACTCACTTTGCTGATCTTTCATAATTATCCAATGTTTTGATGACTATGCCTTAATATACTGAAGAACCAGAAATCAGTCAAGCTGAATCCATAGATACCGAACCTTTCAGACCTGAATCTGCACCTCAAGAAATACCAGCTACGGTAGCTACACAGCCGCAGACAACCAAGCCTACTTCAGGACCTTGGTTTACTTTTGATGATCTACCTCCAAAGAAATGTTGGGATAGACTTCATGAGTTTGGTGCATAGATTGATCTACAAATGACCAGACCTAATCATCCACTATTGGATATTTTGTCTAAATTTACATCCAAATTTACTGGTACTTTGCGAGAATGGTGGCAAAGTATTAGTGAGTATCAACGTCTTCAATACATACAAGTAACATCTGCTGGAGCACTACTTGGCATAATTCACAAGGAATTTATTAGTGAATTCCAGTTGATTGATAAACAGATTCGTCAAGAATACTTCAAGATGAAATGTTGTTCGCTTGATAAAAGAGATCTTCAAAAGCATTTTAAATATATGACGAAAAGGTATTATCTCTTGAATGGATGGAATGATGTTAATCTTTGATATACTTTTATCTCATCCCTTCTAGATGAAATACAACCAGAACTTCAAAGGACCATAGCTTCTCTTCAAAGAGATATGTCTACAATATCTCTTGGAGAAATCTACCAGCTCGCTATAGCTTCTCTTGACAAGTTATATGATCAGCATACTTTGTTCAAGAACATCCTTAAAAGAGGTCCAGTTCTGAAACAGCATGCAAGAAGCCATATCTCTAGATCAAATGTAAAGATAAATAGACTTGTAAATGCCATAGCAGCAGGAAAGCTCATTAATCTCAAGTCTACTATGAAAGGAAGGCAAGAAGCCTTGGAAGTAGAACTTCAAACAGAAGAACATAAGCAAAAAGTACAAACATATGAGGTTCTTCAAGAAGTCATCGCATCAATGCTAGCAGAAACCTCGATGTTTTGTTTGTGGAAGCTTAGAACGCTTCGCAAATAACTATCCTAAGGCAACCAGGAAAGATGCCAAGTTCCTAGAAAAACTTGAAAAACTTATGCCTATTCATCCTCAAAATCACATTGAGGAAGTACTAGAAGAACAATTTAGTGAGGATAGTGAAACACAGTTTGCTGTCTTTGTGTCAACAGATGAAGAAGAATCGTCACAATCATCTATCACTACTAGTGATGATTCATTATACATATTACAATAGACATGTATGAAGATAGATCGTACTCCAATTCAACGACCATATGTCCAGATCTAGATCTTTCAGCAAGACAAATATGATCGGCCCATTAAAACTATTGGGTTTATAGATACTGGTTCTAGTCATACGATTATGAAGCCCAATATCCTACCAGCAGAAGCATGGACTTCTTATGAGGAATACTTTACTGCAGCTAATGGGAATTCTTTCAAAATTGGGTTAAAAACAAGAAGCAGAATTGACATCCGCTTCTTTCCTCAGTGTACAGTTTGGACTAAAGTACTTGGGATGGATGTTTACTACAAAGCCAAACATCTACAAATTCTACCCACAAGCCTCAGGTATCGAAACCTTTTGAGTTCATACACTGATCTACAAAACGTGTTTGAACTTACACAGGTTCCTACATATTACATTGGACTTCAAGATAAACTGTTGAGCTATTGTCCAGAGTCTCATGCACAGTTTACTCATCCAAATCCTCTATGGAAAAACTTTTTTTCATAAGTCTACCATTTAAGAAGAATGAGGATATTAATCCTATGAAAGCCACACATCTAGGAATGAACCTTTATTACTTGAAGCTCGCACAAGATGAGTGTGCCGTGTTATTACAGCAAGGATTGATCGAGTCTACAAAGTCGGATTGGGCTTGCCAAGCGTTCCATGTCAATAAATGTTCATAGCAGAAACGTGGAAAGAAACATCTAGTTATAGACTACAAGCCTCTGAATGCATTCCTGCAAGATGATAAGTTTCCTCTGCCTAAAATTAATACACAAGTACTATTTCTTAAGGAAACTGTTATCTTTTCAAAGTTCGATCTTAAAATAGGTTTTTGGCAACGGGGTATTCACCCTGAAGAATATTACAAGACTGCATTCTGCATTCCCAATGCTCAGTACCAATAAACCGTGATGCCCTTTGGACTCAAAGTCGCTCTATCACTGTTCCAAAAGTCCATTACAAAAATCTATGAGCCTATCCTCAACAGTGCCTTGATCTACATTGATGATATTCCACTATTCTCAAAGACCCATGAGGAACATCAGGCCCTTCTTCAAAGATTTTTGGACCTTACACAGTAGTATGGTATTATGCTTTCGGCCTCGAAATGCACTATTGGTACAACAGAAATAGAATTTCTTGGAATGCAATTTAAGGATAGATTCTATCAGCCAGGCCCATATAGTACAAAAGAACTATTGCAATTTCCTGAAGAAAATCTCACTGTCAAACAGATTCAACAATTCCTTGGGATTGTCAACTATATCAGAGATTTCATACCACATGTGGCAGCCTACACGTCTAGCTTATC
>JAOQMP010073338.1:0-35551 GCA_027563575.1 Erythroxylum pedicellare | reverse complement strand
AGAGGCGGAGACATGTGCAAAATAAAAACTCTAGTCTGCATAGTCATTAACTTATAAAGCTCTTCACCAAGTTCATCGTCAGTAGCCGTCGGAGAAATGACACTTCGGTAAGGGACCCGAGCATCAACTGCTTGCAAAGCATCAGTTAAAAAAGGTATTATTCCGCCACCAAATTCGTTGTCGACATACACAGGTACTACTTCTCTCCATCGAAAAGCTTTGACTATGGCACTTATTGCTTGCACTTGAGTTGCATCGTTCTGTGTGGCTTGAAAAAAATAAGGACTCCTGACAGAGCTCAGCGAAGGACTTGAAGCAGTGAATGAGATAACGGGGACCTGAGCTTTTGCTCCCATGTCAATTACAAAATTGGCCTGCATTGACGTTGGTGGCCCCAGGATTGCCTTCACTTCCACATTTTTTATCAAATCTAGGCCTGCCATTTTCACATGATCAATTTTGCAATGTGAGTTTTTACTCAAATAGCTTCAGGTTATAATGAAACTTGTTTAACTTAAGAAGAATATGTTAGTCTTAAGCAAATTGCTAAGTTAACAAGTAATCGATGCTCGAAATGCAAATATGCTTGAACTTTTTAAACTTTTATGTCATAAATATATCATTTCATAATTCTCTTGAAATATTAATTTTATGCCTCTAGGATTTATTAACTAATCTATGACATTCTAATTACTTATATGTATTAACTTATATTATCATAACGTATATCATCATATTATTAGTCTTCATTTTCTCCTAAGATCTTGTACATTAATGGTATATAATATCGTATTGATTTGTTGCTTTAATTAGAGACATTTAGAGTGTATAAATATGAATATGTACATCATATTTGAGATACACATAAATGCATATTTCTTCTTCAATTCTTCTCTTTGTTCTCTACTTTTACATGGTATCAGAGCCATCTCCATTTTCTCTCTCAAGCATTCTGTTTTCGCATCCTAGGTTCTTTAATCTGCTCCAAAAATAATTTATCATGTACCAAATTGTTTCTCTCCTTGAGTAGATCACGATGGTGTGAAATTTGCATCTAGATACTTCTTCATGCGCCCTCACGCGCCAGAGAAAGTCATTGCCATCGAAACCTTAGTTGCAGACTGCTGAAGGAAGGAGACAATCCAAAATGATGCCGTTTTGATTCAAGATAAAACGATGTCGTTTAGATACATAAGGCAGAACCACGCCAACGACATGTCATTGCCACATTATCAGACACAAATCCTATTCTTTAGACACGTCATATGCCACGACATCACCACATCATTGCCTCATCATCATCATCAGAACCTAGTCATTTGCTATGCCACCCGCCACATCATTTGACATGTGTCATCTCCTAAGTAGTCCACATGTCTTCTTCTCCTCGACTTCGTTTGGGTTAGTTCAAAAAAGGTTGACTGACACTTTGACTGTCCGATTAAGTAGATTTTAATTTGGGTTTGCAAACGAGACAGGTTTCTAAGGTTTTTCGACACTCTGAATCCAATTCTAAGGTTAGAATAACCAAATTTCATCTCTATAAGTAGGTTCCTCCAATTTTATTGCACTATTTTATTATAGATGCCTATAAACTTCCCCAATACATTCCCAACCCCATTAATATCATCTTTGATGGCTGCAACTATGGTCTTTGGCTGAGGAAATGTGTAGTTTTCTTAAGGGAAGACTTCTTTGACGTATTGTTGCTGGAGAAATACCTAAACCCACTTAAAAGAAAGATGAAGATATTGACGTATTCACCAAACGATTAGTGGTATGAGATGGAATGAACCATCAAATCTTAATATGGTTTCGAAATACATGTGTGAAAGCCACCAAACTTGACTTTCGAGGGTTTGACATAGCTCAAGAGGTATGAAATTTTCTAAAAAATTGTTACTTTGTATCAGATGATGTCCATTAATTTCAGCTTTATAGGAGACTACATCGCACACCTCAATAACTTGGACAGACAATACACAATTATGTGTCTGAATTATAAAAACTTTGGGATCAACTAGCACTTAGTGATCCTATTTGGCCTAGCCTTGATGCTGTTGCACTCTACGCAAATCTCAAAGATTGTCAACATATATGGCATTTGATTATAACTCTCAAAGATGAATTTGAACCCCTTCACAGCTATCTTCTTCATTGAGGAACTCTACCTAATCTTGACACTGCCAATAAGGAGCTCATCTTAAAGGAAAGTAATCTCAATATGCTCCATATTGAAAAATCTAACCCGTATACTGATGTTGTCCTCACTACTCATACCTCACTCAAACTTCTCACAACTCAGGTAAGAAGTATTATAATGAATCTTGTAGCTACTGTAAAAAACTCAGACATCACATCTCTGAATGTAGACTCAAACAGAATTTTGGACAAGGTAATTCTTTTAAATCTCCCCAGCTTATTTTCACTGCTACTGCTGTTGTTGCCACTGAGGGACCAATAGAAAATACCTCTCCTAAATTCTCCTTAAAGGACCTCCATGCCCTTCTTCATCAACTTCAACCAAATTCTAGTACAGTCTCCTTCTCTGCCTTATCTGTCACATCAGGTACCTCAAACTCTTGGTATCTCGATTTTGCATGTTGTAATCATATGACATCTGACTTTTCTATCCTTGAATCTTTAATAACACCATCTATTCCACAAGTTGTTTTCACTGTTGATAACACTACAATGCATGTACAACATATAGGTACTATTCATACATCCATATTGCATTTGCCTGAAACCTTTCTTGTTCCCAAACTCTCATTAAACCTTTTTTTTTGGACAATTATTTGAGCTTTGTGTTAACTTATCCTTTTTGAGTTATGGTTGTATTGTGCAGGATCCACAGACAGGCAAGATCCTTAGGAAAGGGCATAAGGTTGGATGGCTATTGTTGCTGTCACTTCTCATATATGGCACTCTCGATTGGGTCATCTTTCTACCTCTAGATTAGGGTTTTAATCTCTAGTGGTACTTTAAGTCATGTTAATACTGAACATTTTGATTGTGTCCCTTGTCAACTTTCTAAACATTATGCTTGACCATTTATTGTCAATGATTCTATCTTTTTAGCACCTTCCGATTTAATTCATTATGACATTTGGGGCCCTGCACCTCAAAAAATTATAGGTAGCATGAAATATTATGTGATCTTTGTTGATAATTTTTCTCACTATACATGGATTTATCTAACGTGCTATATATTTGAACTATTATCCATTTACTCTTGATTTTCTAATATGATTCACATTCAGTTCTCTTGCAAGATTAAAGTATCTCAGATTGAAAACGCAATGGAATACAAAGATACAAAATTCATCAACTTTCTTAATCAACAAGGGGCCATTATTTAAAGATCATATCCAAATACATCTCAACAAAATGGTTGAGCCGAATGCAAGCAAAGACATATTCTTGACACTACTCGAGCCATTCTTTTATCATCCTCTTGTCCTAAAACCTTTTGGCGAGAAGCAGCCTTTACTACTGTATATACTATCAATCATATTTCCTCTCCTGCCGTAGGTAAAATCTCTCCTTATGGGTACTTATTCAATTATGCTCCTAATTATCATTCACTTAAAGTTTTTGGATATGCATGCTTCGTTCTATTACAACCTTATGAGCACACCAAACTTGAACCCAAAGCACGTTTATATTGTTTTCCAGGGTATAAGATAGAACTTAAAGGATATAGATGTTGGGATCCACTATCTCAAAGACTTCAAATCTCTCACCATGTCACCTTTTGAAACATAAAATGTTCTCTATAATATCAAAATTTCGAGTCAATGAGCCCACACACAAATTCTTCTTTGATCATATCATACCTTTGTTTCCTAATATTTCTTTTATAGGTTCGTCTTCCAGCTCTAACAGCTCAACACAATTGACAACTAATCCTAATGTATCTTTTCCGACTGCAGATCCTCCATCACTAAATACCTCTTCCTCTTATATTCATTCACCAGAATCTACTGAGTCTCCATAACCCCTCCGTTGATCCTCTCGAGTAAGTCAACCTTCTACTCACCTTAAAAACTTCCATATATATTATGCTATTATTTCTCTATATGAACCTCGCACCTATCGCGAGGCCAGTTTTAATCCCTTATGGTAGCAAACAATGGTGGAAGAATTACAGGCTCTCTTCAACACCAGCACCAATACCAACATCAACACTTAGAAGTTAGTTGACCTATCTTCAGATAAGTATGTTATTGGCTGTAAATGGGTCTACAAAATAAAGACTCGAGCTGATGGATCATTTGAAAGATACAAAGCACGATTGGTTGCAAAGGGGTTTACTTAAGAATATGGAGTTGATTATGAGGAAACTTTTTCTCATCTAACTTCAATCTGTAGTCTTATTGCCGTAACAGCAAGCAAGCATTGAGAATTGCTCCAGATGGATTTTAAGAATGCCTTTCTTAATGGTGATCTTTAGGAAGAAGTATGCATGCAACCTCCACCTAAGTATGTTCATCCACCTAATAAAGTCTATTGTCTTGTATGGCTTTAAGCAAGCTCCTTGAGAATGGTTTACTAAATTCAGCTCCACCTTCAATCGTCTTGACTTCACATCTAACTCTTATGATCATGCCTTGTTTATTCGAAAAAACATATCAATGGTGCACTCTTCTCCTTCTATATTTTGACGATATGATAATAACTGACGATGACACTCAGGGGATCACCACTCTCAAATCATGTCTTCATCAACAATTTGAAATGAAAGATTTAGGTACCCTGAGTTATTTTTTAGGCCTTGAAGTATCTTCTGATGACTCAGGTTACTACTTATCTCAAGCCAAGTATGCTACTGATCTTATCTCTCATGTTGGTCTCACTGATACTAAGACTGCTAACACTCCACTTGACTCTAATGATCATATCTCTGCCACTAATGCAACTCCTCTAAGTGATGGTACCCTTTATCAACAGCTAGTTAGCAGCCTTATATACTTTACTATCACTTGCCCAGATATTGCTCATGCAGCTCACATTTGTCAGTTCATTCATGTCTGCACCTCGTACCACTCACTGCTTTGCTATTCTTCATATACTTTGATATATTTGAGGTACCTTGTTTCATGGACTTCACTTCAGTCATTCATCTTCATTGGACTTATGTGCATACTATGCTGACTAGGCTGGATACCTAATTGATCATCGATCTACCACTAGGTATTGTTTCTTTCTTGGCACATCTCTCATCTCTTGCCATAACAAGAAGCAAACAATTATATCTCGCTCAAGCACTGAATCAGAATACTGAGCCCTAGCTGCCATTACCTCTGAAGTTCTATGGTTATGATGGTTACAATGGCCATCGATGTCACCTTCTCCTTAGCAGTTCCTCTCTTCTATGACAATCATAGTGTCATGCAGATTGCTCACAATTATGTCTTTCATGAACGAATTAAACATATTGAGATAGATTGTCATCTTGTGTGTCAACGTGTACTTCATGGAGCCATACAACTTGTTCCAATCTTATCTCAAGCACAAATTGTTGATCTTTTCACCAACTCACATTCACCTTGACGTTTTCACGATCTTCTTTCCAAACTCAAGTTATTATCTTCACTACCACCTTGAGATTGAGGGGGGATATTAATATATATTATCATAATGTATATCATCATATATATCATATATAATCAGCCTTTATTTTCTCCTAAGATCTTGTACATTAATGGTGTATATTATTGTATTGATTTGTTGCTTTAATTAGAGACGCCTAGAGTGTATAAATAGGAGTATGTACGTCATATGTGAGACACACAGAAATACAAATTTCTTCTTCAATTCTTCTCTTCGTTCTCTACTTTTACAATATGAATTGTTTTCCGTAAATTATGAAAAGAAATTGTTGATCCAACGGAAGTTGACTTCTAGTATTACTCTTTCAAAATAATACCATTTGATCATCAACTAATGCCACGTTTTTCTGGAGATACTGAAGTCAACGTTTTGTTTGCATCCCATCATTTCCATTCTGTTCAGAGCAAGACTCTACAATTTTAGGAGTTTTCTTCTTTGGACCACTAAGCATGCAACTAGTTGGAACACAAAAGTTGCTATATTTTAATTTTCTTTCTGGAAAAAAGAATGACAAAGACATGTCGAGTTAATGAAGACATCCGCCAAAGTTCACATCATCATTTATGAGGTAATGCTATGTCGTGTTACTGAAATCATCCGCCAAAGTTCACATCATCATTTATGAGGTAATCTAATTCTCGCTATACACTGTCCCTTAATAGTTAACTAATTATTAATCCATGTCTATATTGAATTTAAGAAGTCAAATACCTATATATTTAACTACATGAATAACTGTATGCATACATCGTGTAAAGCCATACCATGTTCACTACTGTTCTCATATTGAGGTTTCGAAAAGTTATTCCTCTACCTACCCCATTTTACCTACGCTAAACGGCGAGGTTTGTGAATTCAAAGATCAACCCTGGAGAATCTACACCGGTGAGGAACAGTAAAAGGTTTTTTGCTATACTTTATATTACTAGATAGATTGGTCATACTTTTCACAGAGGCATTTAAGCTTGTGTATCTAAACAGAAAGAACTTTAGATGATGATAATGTTTAAACAGAAGATACGCAAATGAAGTCGTCATACCAATTATACATTTAGATAATTCATCAGGCTCCTTCTGCAAAATGGCTAGCACAACACGACTGATAATTACTTTTGCCTCAAAGCTATATTACAAAACCATAATCACCCAAAAAACAGGAACAAACGGACAATGGAAGCAATGAAAAAGAGTCAGAAAGGAGTTAAACCTGCAGCAGCTGCTCCGACAACATCCTGCTTGGAGTTTCTGGTGGTGAGAACCAACCTGGTTTTGTATTGATCACCATGAGCGGAGTAGAAGTCTGAAATAGAAATGTTAATACAGCTCAACACCATCTTATTCAATCCAACGTCAAGGTTCAGAACGACTCCTACATTCACCGGAATTGTAGTGCTGTTCTGCGCTATGGCCATTTTTATGGACAGGGAGACAAAGAAAATGAACATGAGGAAGCTTTCACAATGATTGTTCCTCATCTTTGTATGGTATGGAGGGAATTGAAAGAAACGTTTGAACTTTTTGTGGGTTTAACACATTATGAACAAGGGTGAATATATATAGACGTTTACGTTTGTAACGATATAAGTATAGTTAATCCTTGGGTTCGATCTTGTAGTCTTAAAGCCGAAGAAGTGGAGGTTTGGGAACCATTTAGTCATTTAATACAGGAAAGGGATGTTCTGTGTATTTAAATTGGATTAATTCAGATGAGCACTAATTTTTGGTTTAAATCCAATCGATTTTAATATCAATGCAAGTTCTCGTTGTTTAATTGGTTAGTGGCAGGTTTTGCTCACCGAACAGGTTAGCAAGTAAACTCAGTTTAATGGCAAGTTTTTCTTCCTAGAATGCATACAACTTATCCTTAAATTTTTTTTCCTTGAATGCATACAACTTAACCTTATTTTTATTAGAATGACCGAGATTTTAAATAACCTTATTTTTATTAGAATGATCTTATTTACTTGAAATTTTTATTGAATTGCTTCAAATTAATTATATAAATTCTGTAATAATAAGTATCATAAAATTGTTATTAAAATAATATAAATTGTTTTGAAAAAAATTTAACACCACAATCTTTTTTAACAATATAAAATTATGAAGATAATATTTAAAATAAGTGAAACTACATGAAATATTTTGTATATTTTTATTTAAATAAATTTCGCCAGAGTGGTCGTGGATATTGACATAAGTGCTCCACTACGATCAAGGGTTGAGCTCGATGGGGAAGAAATAAAAGTAGCTTACGAGGGGCTCCCTCAGAAATATTACTCCTGTGGTGTAGTGGGGCATAGCTTGACATCCTGTCCTAAGAAACTAACTGAACCAACTACTACTAGTCAGACTGGTGGAGACCAACAGTCTTTGACCCCAATTAATGAATAATCGATGGAGGAGCAAAAGGATGCATAAGGCCCATGGATCCAGGTTCAAAGGACTACCCACCGCAATGTCAGTAGGGATAAGGATCGAGGCAAGGCTTCTAGTCAGGCGACTAAGCAGGGTGCTATGAGTGGTTCATGGTTTTCTGCCTTGCCCCACAAACCCCCAGACCCAACTCTTACTGGGGAGAAAGGCTATACTACCGAATTATCTCAAGACATCTAGATGGAGGTGGTCCCCCAATCACAAGATATTCCCGCCTCTGGAGGGCCGACCATTGGTGAACTGGATCTGGCAGCTTAAAGTAGGATCTATTCCTAGTTTTTGAATTATAGTTAGGTCAATTCTGGTATTGAATTGCTAGGGGGTTAGGGGTGAGACCTTCAAGCCCATTGTACAGAATTTATTAAAGCTTCACAAGCCATGTTTGGTGGTTTTGGTTGAACTCAGGATTAGCGGCAAACGTTCTAATAAGGTAATTCATAGTTTCGGATTGCCTTTTTCATTTTACGTGGAAGCAGATGGGTTTTTGGGGGGCATTTGGTTCATTTGGACGATGGAAACAGAAGTCACGATTTTAATAGCCCACAGACAGTTTATGCATGCCAAGATTACGATGTATGATTCTTCCTTTACTTCACAGCAATTTATGGGTCTCCCCGATACCATTTCCAAAGATACTTTTGGTCCTTCTTAAGGGATATTGCCTGAGAGATCAATGGAGCATGGCTTTTGGGTGGTGATTTTAATGCTAAATTAGAGTTCAGTGAGAAGCGAGGGGGGTCAAGCACTCTTCGGATTATTAGTCAGGGATTCAGGGATTGTGTACACACTTGTGGTTTGCATGACTTGGGGTTTACCTGGCATAGGGGTTCGATTAGGGCTAGGTTGGACAGGTTTTTTGGTAATAATAGATGGCAGGAAGTTCACTCTCTCACTATTGTATCTCACCTTCCATACATTGGGTCGGATCACCGACCTGTTCTTGCGAAGTTTCATGAACCATCAGCAGGTGTGCTTTATACTTGCCAGTTCGGATTTTAGTCCGCCTGGCTAGCTCATGAGGGATTTATTGAGATTGTTAAGGACTCCTGGTGTCTAAATTTAGACAACTAGACTAGTTCCATGGGCAAATTTGTCGCTAAGCTTACGGAATGGAATCGGACAACTTTTGGCAATATTTTCCATCGCAAGAACGGAATTTTAGCTCAACTAGTAGGAATTCAATGAGCGCTAGAGGAGTGGGACTCGACTTCTTTAGTAGATTTAGAGGAAAGATTAAGAAGGGAGTACCAGTAAAGGGAGTACCAGCACACCTTGTGTGAAGAAGAACTCTATTGGCACCAGAAATCCCGATGTCAATGGATCTCCTACGGAGATTGCAATACTAAGTTTTAACATCATGTTACCATAGCTAAAACAAGGAAATTACGGGTGAGATCTCTGAAAACTGAACACGGTGTATTGGTTACCTCTCACACGGAGTTATTGACATTAGCCAGAGACTACTTTTTTACCTTATATTCGGAAGAGGGGCTGAAGGTACAAACATTCCCTATTCAGGGTAAGTTTTAGGGCCTTTATGAAGATACTATCCACATTTTGAATAGCCCAGTAATTGTCGAGGAAGTTAGGTCAGCCTTATTTGATATGAACCCTAATAAAGCTCCGAGTATGGATGGATTTACTACCTTGTTTTATCAACGACAGTGGGATACCGTGGGGCCAGTAGTGATTGAATTTATACGAGTCTTTCGAAATATAGCTTGGGACTCAACTTTTAACCAAACCATCCTAGTTTTGATTCCGAAAGTGCCTTCCCCGAGCTCTATCTGCTAATTTAGGTCAATTAGCCTCTGTTCAGTAGTGTATAAGATCATTACTAAAATAGTGGTGAACTGATTGAAACCTCTCCTGGGTGGATTAGTGGCCCCAACACAATGTAGTTTTATGGTTGGTCGATTGATAACTAATAACATCATCATAATGCAGGAGGTGATTCATTCAATGAGATTCAAGAAAGGGCAGAAGGGGTTTCTAGCTATTAAAGTGGATATGGAGAAGGCGTATGATAGAATCCAATGGAATTTTATTCAGGATACCCTCTAGGACACTGATCTTCCAAATAATTTAATACAACTCGTCATGAAATGCATAACCTCCTCCTCTATGCAGGTTAACTAGAATAGTGACTTGTCAGATGTGTTCCTCCCTTCTCGGGGTATCCGCCAAGGGGACCCCCTTTTCCCTTACATATTTGTCTTATGTATGGAGCTCTTAGGGCACTTAATTAAGAATGTAGTGGAGTAAGCGCGATGGTGACCTATTACTCTAAATCGGGGAGGTCCTTTGCTTTCTCATTTATTTTTTACTAATGACCTTATTCTCCTTTCGGAATCAAAGGAGGATCAAGTCCACCTTATCAATGATGAGTTGGAGTATTTTTGTTTCGCTTCAGGATAAAGAGTGAGTGCTGATAAGACTCGTTGCTTCTTTTCTAAGAATGTTAGGGGGCTGACTGCTCGATCCCTGAGTAGCATCTTGGGCTTTCAACAAACCAATAACCTTGCCAAATAATTAGGCATTCTGCTACTTTATGAACAAACTACAAGGCGGACATATCAATCATAGTGGACAATTTTCATCAGAGATTTTCTGGGTGGAGTGCTGAGCATCTATCCTTAGCCGGCCGCACCACACTAGTCCAATCAGTACTTGCAGCTCTCTTGGTCTACACCATGCAAACAGTTAGGCTACCACAGTTATTATGTGATGATTTAGAGAAAATCATCAGAGAGTTCTTATGGTGGTCTTCTCATAACCAAAGGAAGGTGAATCTAGTACAATGGGACACTCTTTGTAAACCTTAGAGCATGGGTAGACTTGGCCTCAGGAAGATCCAATCACATAATGACGCTCTCCTCACGAAGTTAGGATGGAGTGTGCTTACAAATGAGTCAGCTTTATGGGTACAAGTCCTCCGCGCCAAATACAAGTTTGACAATAACGCCCTCCTGCTAGCCTACATACACCAAGAAGCTCATCCACCTAGAAAGGGATAGCTGCCTCGTGGCCTCATGTAACAAATGGTCTGAAGTGGGTAGTCCGGAATGGTTTAAGGGTGCGTTTTTAGTTAGATGACTGGGTAGGGGACTGGGGCCCCTTAATACAACATGCCCTTGGTGACATACATAATATGATTGTACATTTAAAAGTTCAGAGTTATATGGATGAGACGGGCAACTATAGGTGGAAGTGTTTCCAACAGTGGCTCCCTTCTTCGGTGTGCTTGAGGATTGCTAGTATTTTCCCTCCCAGGAGGGAACTGGGTGGAGATCAGGTAAGGTGGGGAGCTACTGTGGATGGTATATTCACCACAGCTTCGGCTTATGATCTGATTGAAGGGTTGGGTCGTAGGCATACTAATGGGTTGTGGGATTTCATATGGCGATGGCCAGGTCCTCAACGCATCATATCATTTTTATAGTTGCTAGGCGGAAATCGCTTACTTATAAATCACCAACGTGCTTTGCGTCATCTAACTACAGATGGGGCCTGCCAAAGATATGGTATGGAGGAATCCTCTATCCATGTGATTCGAGATTGTAGTTGAGTAAGGGATATCTGGGCTGCCTTCCCCTCACATGTTCTCCAAAGGGATTTCTTCCAACTTAATTGCCGTGAGTGGATGAAAAGGCATCTTCGACGTCAAACCAAATTCTATGGCTGCAATTAGTCCCTTATATTTGTCATAACTTGCTGGCTGGTATAGATGTGGCGCAATAAATGCCTATTTGTAGACTAGTTTGTATGGCCATCTAATGGTCTTACCATTATCCGGGAGCATGTTAGTCAATTTGCAACAGCTAGAGAGGCACAATACCGTGTGCTACATCCATCGGGTACACACTCTACAATTTCTATTGGGTGGTCCTTTCTTTGTGAAGGATGGGTAAAGCTTAACACTGATGGCTCTTCTCAATGAGCTGGGCAACCCACTACTACGACCAGAGTTATCAGAGATTATACTGGGGCTTGGTTAGGGGGTTTTGTCCATAATATCAGCTCTTATCCCCCATTAAGATAGAGCTATGGGGCATTTACTTGGGTCTTCTATTGACATGGGATTTAGGATTTTGGCGTGTGGAATTCAATTCGGATTCATTAA
This sequence comes from Erythroxylum pedicellare, assembly GCA_027563575.1. Taxonomy (NCBI): domain Eukaryota; kingdom Viridiplantae; phylum Streptophyta; class Magnoliopsida; order Malpighiales; family Erythroxylaceae; genus Erythroxylum; species Erythroxylum pedicellare. The sequence goes on along the minus strand of JAOQMP010073338.1, from coordinate 23,379 downwards.
TTGTTATTAACATATTATCAAACACTATAGTGAGGCACCGACTGCATTGCTCCTTGTTTCAGGCTATAACGTTACTTTTGGAGCTTGATTAGGAAGTGCAATTACGACATGTACCTTGCAAAGGAAATCAACATGCAGTCTGGTTGGCTAAATCTATTCACCTTCGTCAGGTTGGGACTGTGTACCTCCCCGTGGCTCCGTCCGATTGCGTTGCCTTACTACTTCAAGATATAACAGATGCCTTTGCCCAGAGGCATAGTGTACAGTTGTGTAGCTAGAATCCTTTTCCCTTATGTGAAAAAAAAGACGAACTTCAACACACAAAAGAAACCCACGACTTAATTACCCATTCCTGAACCGAAAGAAATACTAAGGATTATACTAAATTCTCTATCAAAATTTGTTGATTACAATAACCTCACCTAATCAAAGCACAAGTTTCCTTTAAAAAGAAAGGAATTAATAAAAATTCAATTTTTTTTACTAATGACAAACTATTAACTATTTGTCAATGAAATTCTTTTAGGGTATATTGAAAAGTATAAAAGGTGTTGGAAATTCACAAGTGGAGTCATCCCTTATCAAAAAGAGACATAAGAATAAAAAAAGTTATTTGTAAAGATAGGGCTTACAATCCAATGCCTTAAAGTTTTGGGTTGAGATATGATATCCTAGTTATATATGGGCTAATTGGGATCTGGTCCAGTTTCTCTCCAAGCTTCCTTAAAACCCTTCATTGGTATTAGAGCTAGGTTGGCAAAGTCTAATGAATAGAGATTCATGGATTTAGGTTAGAGTGACTCAAACGGTTTCGCATGAACTGTGGATTGAGGGAGAGCTAATCCAATATATATAGATCCATTTGTGAGGGGGAGATGTTGGAAATTCACAAACGGAGTCATCTCCTATCGGAAAGAGACATAAGGATAAAATGAGTCATATACAAAGATATGTTAACAATTATGGTTGGTAGGCACTGAATTCGGTACCTACCATGCCTAGTAAGGACAAATGGTTGACTGTTTTGTCAGTTATTCACATAAGGCACTCCTGCCTATCAAAAGGTAGGAGTAGCATGAACAAAATCATAAAAAGCAGAAAAAGAGAGACGTGAGGTGAAAGAGAAAGAAAAAAAGAGAGAGACAAAAATATTCTGTATATTTTTGTGGGTCTAATTTTTTCTCCTTGTAATTCTCTAGTTTTTCAATAGTAAAATTTCTTCTATCCTTGCCCATAGTTTTTACCCTAATTTAGGGGTTTTCTTGTAAAATTTGTGTGTCTATTTTATCTTCAATATTTTCAATTTCATTTTAGCTACGACCCAACTCTATTTAAGTCCCAATTTTTACAATAAGTGGTATCAAAGCTAGCTTTTGGGTGCATATATCTACTTATTATATGCTCTGTGGTTGTCATTAAGAGTGGATCCTCCACATCAAAAGATAAGTTAGATTATTATTCACCCTTCTTAAGGCATTATTCTTAAAGTGTTCATAATAGCGGTAATGGCAGCAAAGTATGAAATTGAAAAATTCAACGGGAGCAATTTCTCATTATGGAAGTTGAAGATAAAGGCAATACTAAGGAAAAATAATTGTTTGGCGGCTATTAGTGAAAGACCAACTGGGATCACAGATGAAAAGTGGAACGAGATGAGCGAGAATGTTGTAGCTAATCTTCACCTAGTACTAGAAGATGGCGAAGGAAACATGAGATCACCTCACAAAATTGTACTAGGCCAAATCACTCCACAACAAAATTTTTCTGAAGAGGAAACACTTTACGCATGGTGGAATCCACTTCGTTGATGTAGCACTTAAATACTTTAAATACTCTATTTTTCCAACTCACATCATTGGGGCACACAATAGAGATAAGTGAACGTGGGAAACTTCTACTCCAAAGTCTACCAGATTCGTTTGATCAACTCGTCATCAATTTAATAAACAACACAAACAATCTAGTCTTCGACAATATTGTAGTTGCTAGTTTGGAAAAAGAGAGTCGATACAAAAGTAAGGAAAACAGGCTGGCAAATTCGCAACAAGTGGAGGCCTTGGCCGTGACGAGAGGAAGATCAATGGAACGTGGCCCAAGTGGGAGTCATAGTCATCGTAAATCGAAATCTTGGAGTAAGAAGAATTTCAAGTACTACAATTATGGCAAGAAAGGGAACCTGAAGAGGATTGTTGGAATTTGAATAAGAAAGATTCTATTCCTCAAGAAAATGCAGCAAATACTTTAGATGATGGAGGTGTAATGGTTTATGAAGTAGCAATGACTATTAGAGGCAAGAGAAGATTTGTTGATGTATGGCTTCTTGATTTAGCAGCTACTTTTTATATGACCTCTCGAAGAGAATGGTTCCATCATTATGAATCTATTTTTTGGGGATCTGTGTACAGCTGTAATGATCAAGCTATGAAGATCATTGGTATCAGTACCATCAAGTTAAAGATGTATGATGGGACAGCTTAAACTATTAAAAATGTATGACACGTGGAGGGCCTGAAGAAAAATTTATTGTTTGTAATGTAACTAGATGATCTCAGTTTCATATTTGAGATTCAAAACAAGATCGTGAAGATGATTAAAGGAGCTCTTGTATTTATGAAAGTAGAGAGTATAGTTACAAATTTGTACGTGCTGAAGGGAGAAACTTTGCAGGAAGGAGAAGCATCATGTTATGACGAGTCCAAGTGAAAAATCTGCAATAACATGGCATAAAAAACTTAGAAATATGTCTGAACAAGGAATGAAGTAACTTACAAAAAAGAATCTACTTCTAGGTCTCACAAAAGTATCACTATCCCTCTGTGAACATTGCATTATGAGTAAGCAGCGTCGATTGAAATTCAACACATCAAAATTTAGAAGCAAGGAAATTTTACAATTGATTCACTCTGATGTATGGCAAGCACCAGTGACATCCCTGATAGGAGAAAATTTCTTTGAATCATTTATTGATGATTATTTTAGGAGATGTTGGGTGTTTCCTATTAAGAGGAAGGCAGATGTATTTTCAAATTTTAAAATTTACAAAGCGTTGGTGAAACTCGAATTTGGTAAAAAGATCAAGTGTTTGCGCTCAGATAATGGAAGCAAATATACTCGTAAGGAATTTGATGAATTCTACAAGTAAGAAGGCATCAAAAGGCAGTTTACAATGACATACACTCCTCAACAAAATGGAGTGACGGAGTGGATGAATAGAAATCTGTTAGAAAGAACAAGAGCGATGATGATAACTGTGGGCTTAGGCAAGAAATTATGGGTAGAAGCAGTCAATACTGCTTGTTATGTGGTGAATCAGGCTCCATCAACTGCAATTAAGTATAAGACACCGATGGAGATGTGGACTGGTAAACTAGTGGATTATTCAAACCTCCATATATTTGTAAGTCCTGCTTACGTGATGTTCAATGCCTAAAAAACTATGAAGTTAGATCCAAAATCTAAAAGATCCACGAGCTTAGGAGTCACAGCGAGAACTTGCTTTCTTGATTCATATGGTGTAATAATGTCATGCACCTTGGTGTTTCTTTTAATTGGAACTTAGTGTATGAACTTTAATCAAAAAATTAAGCAAGTATTGATTTGTATAGTTACGGAAAATTCACAATGATTTGAGGCATAATAAACCCATAAAACGGTATAAAGGCTAGAAACTTGTGACACAGCTCCCATGAAGTTTATCGGTGAAGAATTCCACGAGCTTTGGAGTCACAGCAAGAACTTGCTTTCTCGATTCATATGGTGGATCAATGCCACATACCCGAGGTGTTGGTATAAGAGATTTGATTCCTTCATCATGAGCCTTGGATATAGCAGACTAAATGTAGACCCTTGTGCATATTTCAAAAGGTTTGATACAGATGATTTTATAGTTTTGCTATTATACGTGGATGACATTTTGGTTGCAAGCTCCAACAATGATCATATCAAAGAATTGAAGGGACATTTGGATAGGGAATTTGAAATGAAGGACTTGGGACCAATAAACAAGATTCTAGGGATGAAAATTCACCAAGACAGAATTAATAGGAAGATTTGGCTTTCTCAAAAGAATTATTTAAAAAAGATCTTGCGACGTTTTAATATGCAAGATTGTAAGTCAATTTTTACTCCTCTTCCTGTTAACTTTAAGTTATCCTCAAGTATGAGTCCTAACAATGAAGAAGAGAGGATGGAGATGTCTCGAGTATCGTGTGCATCAGCAGTGAGAAGCTTAATGCTCGCTATGATTTGTACAAGACCAGACATTCCACATATAGTAGGAATAGTTAGTCGATACATGGTAAATCCTGGTCGAGAACATTGGAATACTGTGAAGAGGATTCTTAGATATATCAAGCGAACCTTGAATGTTGCATTATGTTATGGAGGATCATATTTTACCATCAGAGGATATATTGATGTTGATTATGCAGGTGATCTTGATAAAAGTAAATCCACTACAGGATATGTGTTTACACTAGCTAGAGGAGTTGTGAATTAGGTTTCAAAACTGCATTCAATTGTGGCTACGTCAACAATAAAAGTAGAATATGTAGCAGCTACACAAGCTAGTAAAGAAGTAATGTGGTTAAAGTTGATGTTGGAAGAACTCGAATGCAAACAAGAGAACATTACTCTATTTTGTGATAACCAAAGTGCTTTACATCTTACAAGAAATCCAACATTTCATTCAAAGACAAAACATATTCGTGTTCAATACCATTTTTTTCGTGAGAAAATGGAAGAAGGAATAGTGGATATTTAGAAAATTCATACCGTGGACAACCTAACAGATTTTATGAAAAAAGCAATCAACGTTGACAAGTTTATGTAATGTTGATCCTCATGTGGCCTGACAGATATGTAAACAATATAAAGTGGTAAGGTAGAAAAGAATGGTGTGAAGATATGATTGATTATCAATCAAATCTTCAAGTGGGAGAATTGTCAACAATTGTGGCTGGTAGGCATTGAATTCGATGCCTACCATGCCACAATTGTTGACAATCTTACCATGCCTAATAAGGAGAAAATGACTGACCATTTTGTCAACCATTCACATAAGTCACTCCTGCCTATAAAAAGGTAGGAGTAGTATTAATAAATTCACAACAAGCAAAAAAAGAGAGACGTGGGTTGATAAAGAAAAAAAGAGAGAGATAAAAATATTTTGTGTATTTTTGTGGGTCTAGTTTTTTCTTCTTGTAATTCTCTAGTTTTTTAATAGTAAAATTCTTCTATCCTTCTCCGTGATTTTTACCCTAATTTAAGAGTTTTTCATGTAAAATTTATGTGTCTATTTTATCTTCAATAATATTTTCAGTTTCATTTGAGCTGCGACCTAGCTCTATCCAAGTCCTATTTTTTTTACAGCAAGATATGACTCACAATTCAATATCTTAAGGTTTTGAGTTGAGATATGATATCCGAGTTATATATAGGCTCATTTTAATCTGATCTAATTTTTCCCCAATCTTCGTCAAAACTCTTGAAAAGGTTACATCAAAATTTAAACTTTAAATGAAAGCTTAAATTTTAACACTCTCTTTTTTTTCTAAATTATTAAGATTAACGATGAGAAATTTATTCTTTTACAATAATTTTGTCTTTTGTCGATACACTTGTACTTTAAATCATAATTTTGAAGGACAAAAAGCATCAAGCAATTTATCTTAATTTATAGTCTGACCACGACCTCATTGTTTACTTGAGTGTAATTGCAAAAGCAGGCCTCATGATTCTTGCATCCAACACTTGTATTTGTAGAGGTTGGATGCTCACTTTTGATTAATCGCTAATGTTTAAGACTTTCCGTGGGCAAGAAAGAGAATAAAAATGTATTGAATCCAGATTGAGTCGTGCGTTAGATATGGCATCGGCTCACAAAACTACACAGCCAGAGCCTTACTTTCCAGGAAGCATACTTTTGTCGTGTCAAAACAATTGTTTAGTCAATAGAATATTGGAGATTTCAGGTCAAGGACATCCTTAATCCTATATATTCGATGTGGAGGTTTTAACAAGTTGTATCTTGCTTTTATTATAATGAAGTCAACAGTCTTTTCCCAATACTTCACCAAGAAACCATACTAATGTGAAGCAGAAATAAATAAATCCATAAATAATTCAATTGAACCAGGCACCCATGTAATTTTCTCCTTTAAAATCATCATTAAGGGGAAGGTGAATACCATTATCAAGTTTTTACTTGACATGGGCTCATATAATCTAGATTATATAGAAATAAAACGCTCAAATGGAGGAATGCAAAAAACAGAAGAATAGGACATTACTTTTAAAATATAAAATGACGAAAATGTTAAACAAAATACTCATAATCTAATTCATATTTTAGATTTTAATTATCAGTTTTAGGTTATCTATTTAAAAGTAGTATAAATACCCTCAAATTCTAAATAAGAGCCTAGTAATTTTAAAGTTTAAGAGACAAAATTACATAAAACTTTAAAATCAGTTAAAAATAAAAGTATGACATACAATTAAAGATATTTTCTAAAAATATGAAAACGATTTCCGGAAAGTAACATCATTCAAATGACAATGTTTCGCAACATTGTAATGTATGCTGATGGGAGAACCCAAATTAGATTTTAACTGAGAGCTAGGCTGATGTAATAAAGATGCGACATTGACTAAAAGTATAAAAAGAAAAGGTTGGAACTTCTTTTCCTTTGCAATTGGTGGGCGACAGGAAGGCAGATTCTAAATGCTAGGGTGGCAAGTATGATAAAGAACAATCAACTTGGATGGATGGAATTTATTTTGTTTTGCTGTGTTGGACTTTACTTATATATGGAATTGGTTGACTTGTAAATGCTTCACGGTCATAAATTACACGTTCTCAGCGATGGATGTCTAGAAATTTGTTTTCCAGAGCAGAGGATTGAATATTTAATTAAAGACACAATCCTATTATCTTTTTCTTTTCTCGATGGAATCAAACTATTTTACTTAGAGATGCCACGCATACCAACGGGAAAATCAACTCGTGTTAAAAGAAAAAGTTAAGACTGTTTATGTGTCCAGGCCTAAGATTTCTTTTAAAATTTAAAGATTCTAAAAATTAAAATATTTTTTAAGGATAAGTATATTATCATCGCTCTTGCGTACAGATTTTTGTTAATGTCTTCAACAAAAAATTTCATGAAACATCCATTTTGAATAGTAAATAATTTAATAGTTAAACAACAATAGGATTTGCAATTGAAGAAAAATTTTGGACCATTAAATGATTTGAAAAGTAAAAGCATGATCAAGTAGAGAAAAGAGCCACATAACGTATCCTTAGTAGCTAAGGATTTGATATTAACCACTAAAATATAGAGTTTAGATGTAGAGCATTCTGAGTCAAATCTCAACAATCTCCACCTTAGTTCAAATTTAATGAGCCACTCATCACCGCATAAAAGTCCCGAAAGGCAATCAAATGTTGTAAACACCAAATAAGTTTAAACAATACTTGAACTTAGTACTAGGCAGTGACTTGCTTAACATACTTGTGGGATTCTTAAATGTGTGGACCTTCTTCACAACAAATTTTCCAACAACAATTGTATCTCTATCTCTGATGTAGTGGTATTTGACGCCAATGTACTTAGTCTTGGAATGATACACATCATTCTTGGTGAGATGAATAGCACTTTGGCTATCTAAAAATATAATGATCGTATCTTGTGTGACGCCAAGCTCAATAACAAGACTTCATAACTAAGTACCCTCTTTCACACCCTCTGTTGTTGCAATATATTTTGCCTCAATAGAAGACAAAGTAGTAATGGATTACAGTGATGCTTTCTAGCTGATAACATCTGAACACAAGTTGAAAATATAACTAGAGAGAGACATGCACCTATCAAGGTCATCACCATAATTAGAACCCATAAAATCGATAATGTTATTAAATGTTGCCTTGCTTTAATAAAAAGCCAATCCAGATCAAAAGAACCCTTCAGATATCGAAAGATCTATTTCATAACTTCCTAGTAAACCTTCCCAAGATTATGTGTATAAAGCTCACTGTGTTAATTGCATATGTAAGATCGGATCTACTGCAAAACCATGACATACTTGAGATTACTAATCGCACTAAGATATTGAAAGCATAATATGTATTCAATCTCCTTCTCCATTTTGGGTATAAGACAATTTGAAATGAGCAGTTAAAGGAGTAGGAACAAGTTTGCAATTAAGCATATTGAACCTATCAAGAACTTTTTCAATGTACTTCTAATAATATAGGTACAATTTAGCATCTTAAAGGTCTTTATAAATCTCCAAACTTAAAATTTTCTTGGCTGCTAATATGTGTTTAAATGTTAATTCATTTAATATACTACATTTAGTGATTAATGCTTTAGAAATACTTAAGATACTCAATTTAACTCATATTTGATCTCAGGTACTTTTCGGAAGTAAAGAAGCTAAAGTGTCCAAAAGCATGTCATTAAAGTCATCTTCTTAATTTCCATACTCTATTGATTCATCGAGCATGAAGAATAAGAGGATTGAAAGAAGAAGAGGCAAGAGAGAATGTCAAATGAAGAACAAAATAAGGAGAAGTGTAACACCCATATACCCCCTGGAAGGATATGTGGATGTTACCTAAGATAGGACTTAAACATATCAAAACAATATAAGGCATTGCCAGAAATTCAAACAACCAATCATTACTTTTCCATACATATTCGACTTTAAACAGAATTTAAACAGCACACTGAATTTATCCGAATACATGCTTCAATTACAACACCATCATGAATTAAAGTTATTACATTACAAACCCTTAAACAAAACAGTACATTTCTTAAGTTCAAATACACTATGTATTAAAATATTTACAAACTTTTAACAAAATACATCATGTCTCATATTATTACATATAACTCAAATATACATTCCCAAAACAAAACACATTATTTGTTGGCCACTATGGTTATTATTGTCCCAGTCTTCAAACCCTCCTATCTGAACCTACACGGGGCAAAGCCATTGTGCTAAGCATAAAGCTTAGTAGGGAATAAACTAAACAGAATAGAAGATAAAAACTGTTTGAAACAGTCATCCAAACATTCACATATTTAAAATCACATCAGATTATAGACAATGTTTACTTATCCATTTTCAAACCGAACCAAAATATCATAAATCTCATAACAAAATATAACTTATCAGAACATGTTACACATTTTCTTTAGAGCACAACTCACCAACTTCAAAGCTGAATATTATAATATCAAAACAAAACTTATCTGTAACAAAACGGAATTTACTTATTTCAGAATAGAGCTCAGATGTTTCAAATCAAAGCTTATTTATATCAGAACTGAGCATATATCAAAATACAAAACAAGTTAGTCTATTAATCCTTTATACAGATGTGGTTAACGAGACTAATATAGGAGATACCGTGATCAGTGTCAAAGAACATGAGAGACTTATGTCTTAATAACAGGAGACACCGAAGTGTCAGTAATAGGATACATCGAAGTGTCACAGGAGCAACTGTAGACCCTTCTAGGCATACCTATTTACGCACGACTAGGACTTAACAATTTTAAAACAAAACAGGTTCATTTCAGAATTCTCATGTAAGGAACATATTGCAACACATACCATTTTATTCCATTTTGTTCATCTTAACATATTCATTGATTTCCAAACAAACTAACATGTCATACAATTACAAGTATGTGCAACAATGCACCAATAAAGGTATTAAATTATCACAAATTATGTATATTCACACAAATAGAAAGTACTTCTAACACAATCCCAAATATCAAACTCCTCGGACACTTGATGGTCCGGAAATTAACACAATATCATTGCAGAAATTCCCAATTCATAAACATCCATATCCAATTCATAATACACAAACCCTTGGAACTCATTATTCATAAACACACTAACTAATTCAATATTGTATTCATTATTATTAAACCATACATTTTTTATATTATCATCCCAACTAATGATGCATAATTAAAATAAGTGTTATTCAATTAAATTGAATACCAATTTAAGTTGGTAACACACCTTAAACAAGTCCATTTAAGTCTTATTTGTTGATTTATGCCCTACAGCCTTGGTTGTAATTTAGTGACAAATTATTTAAAGGAATTCTTTATCTTGTACATATTTAGATGTATATGATAAAGTCTATGGGACAATTGCACATTACAAATGAAATTATAATGAAATTATAATTATAAGATTCATATTGCATTTATGTATTATTTCTAAATGTTCCTAGTCATTGTTCTACTAAGATGGGACATTAATAGAATGTAAAAAGACTAGCATACATGTTGTTGCTCCTTATGAAGGAAGTAGTCATTCTCATAGGCTAAAGTATAGAGATACTTAAAAAAACGTATGGGTGCATGCTAAAGAACAAGTTCACTGAGCATACCTGATATGAGAAATCCATTTGGAACATTACTTATATGTCTATGGAATTCTCATTGTGATGATTGTATAAGTGATTCTTTGATTTGAGGTCATCAAAGTTATCTTGTATAGGGATTGCTATGTTTTGATACTACTTATAATCTATTTAATCATAGGTCGTTTAATTGATAGTCATTGGATGTAGCATGAACTATATGGAGATAGTTGAATGATCAAGATAGAATTCATCACCCTAAAGTAATCAGGGAGAATATTCCATTGTTCTCGATTAGTATTGATTCGAGAAATCCTTGACTAAGGTGAAATGACGCTTTGTAAATAGTTTACAAATGTCATTAATTGAATCAATAACTAATGGAAGAGAACTAATATGATTAGACTCAAAATATAGTAGACATTAATTTCATGCTCTATGTCTAATCAAAACATTGTATGATGAAAGGATTGAATTATATGAAAAAATTATACATGAAAAGGTTAGTTAAAACCACTTTAACATTCCTAAATATTTGGGTGGTCATGATGCGTTGCTAGATGTCAATCTTGATCTATGATTACAAATTGTTTAATTGAAGAATTAAAGATTAATTAAAAGGAGTTTTAACTTATCTAATTTTAATTTTGAATTAAAATTATATTTTATAATCATTGCCAACATAGTTGGAAACCTAATGGATCTCACATATACAATAGGTTGAAGAGAGAGAAATTAATTTAATTAAGTTCGACCTGATTGTAAAGTTTGAGAAAATTTATGATTAAATATGAGATATTTAATAAATAAGAATCAATATGAGATATTGAATCTTATATAGGCATAATTGGTATTTAATTAGAATTATTTGTAATTCTAAATAAAGTTTAATTGAAATTAGAATTTAATTTCAATTAAATTACTAAAACATCCCAAGCTTATTATAAATAGGCTTAAGCTCTATGGAGCTAGTACTTCATGCTTAACCTTCTCTGTAAGAGTTACAGAGTTTTCTTAACTCATTCGGTGGATATCATTAGAGGTTGGACACTTGTGCGACTACAGTGGTTGAGACGAATCGGTTTCGAAAATAGTTCGAGGGATACGACAAGACAAAGATTAAGCTTCAGAATAAGGTACAAATTAAAATTTCTCTTTATTATGATTTGTGTTAATTATTTTATAGAATTAAATAGATTTTAGTTTTCGAGAAGTCAAAAGTCACGAAAAAGTTTCGTGATTATTCCGCTGCAATCAGGATCGAATTTCAACCCAATTTCCTAACACTATTATATGAAATAAATTAACTTAATTCATAAATTGCACAAAATCCATTTTTTTTTTTTAACCTTCCTAATCATTTCCCACAATTGTGAGATAAGATAAGTGACCCAAAACCTCTAAACAATTGTTTTCACAGGACAAGTTTTTGGATCAGTTTTGTATGGCCATTTTGACCTAGAAAATGACGTTTTTAGACAATATATTCTTCTAAAAAAATGTTCCTCTATGTATTCAGTTTCAATCGAAATAAAGTTAATGCAATTTGATTCATTATTCCGAGAGTTATACCCAAAATACTACAAACTATTCTCAACTATGGATAGCATCCAAAACTCAACTTCAAGCCAAATTTCCAAACTCTTATTGATAGAAATCAAATTCTATTCCTTCATGAAAGTTGTATATATATGTATCTAGTTTAATATTAATTTAAATTCATCCCATTTTGATGTCCACAAGTCAAGATATGGATAAAATACCGATGCATGTCAGGAGAACAACTCCTTCTATCAAATATCCAACATGTATCAAGTTTCTAACCTCAATTCTTCATTATTTCAGTAAACATTTTATCCACTTCAAGCATGAACCAATACATATTCTAAAATGAAATCAAGTTTAGTATTCCCTTGCATTTTTAATTTCAAAGAACAACTCCAAAGATCCAACTATATCAGCCCTTTCAAACATCCAAACCCATCTTCAAGATCAAGGTGGAACTAAGATGATCTTCATACCATAGAGACAGCAATATAAAGGATAACATGAAGTAGCTCCCTTAATGAATAGTTTGGAAAAGGAATTTGTGTGACAACATGTAAGATTGATGCAGAAATTCAGAACATGGGCAAGGATGATTTGGGTGGAGAGATTGAAAACAAAGTGAGGGTTGTAGAAACTTCCTTACAAGAATGTAACACCTAAGCTACTAGGTGTCTCATTTATGCATTGACACATGTCTCCAATGCATGACTCCCATTTTCCCTCCATTTATGCTGCCAATTTCATCACTTCCATTAGGCTACTTGTCAACTTATTAACGATGCCATTTGTCAGATTCTTGCCAAGCCATTTGTCACACAATGGATTATGCCAAATATCACTAACTCATAAGCTTAACCATTCTAATTTTCATGAACCAACTTAACTTGTCTCTTGAACATTTTTTCCTAATCCAAATATACATTTAAATACCTCAATTCTCTAATGGCTTCAATTAATTCCAATTCATTAACTATGGTCCATCAAAACCAAAATTCAAGTCACATGCCTTTCACTTTCAAATCATAGCACAATTTTAACTAAAAAACATGTAACATTTCATTTAGGGTATATTTTGGGGCCTTACAAGAAGTCTCACAACCAAACATTAGATTGCATGGGCGTAAGAAATCTCTCACGCCTATGAAACATCTGTCACGGTCATGAGAGATCTCTAACAACCTTGAAAGGGCCACGCACAACCGTGAGAGGTTTACACAGCCATGCAATGACCTTACACGATCATGAATTCTCACACCTGAGAATGAACTTGAGAACGCCAGGTGTCTTGGCTAGGTGTCACTCAGTTTAAACTAAATTTTACTAGATAAGGAAAAGAGAGTGATGACAGAAAGGACATTTAGGGGGATAGACCTACCCGACAATACTCTTCTCCTATTTTCTCTTCGGTTATTCTTCGTTCTTCAACATCGACAACCGCGATGGAGAGGATGGCTGATGGTGAGAGATTGAAGATGGAGATGGAAGGCTAACTTTCCTAACACCGGTTCGGAGGAGTAATCGGGGCCAAAGAGAACATTAAGCAGATTGTTTTTTGTGTATCGTTTTCTTTACCTCTTTTCAGATTGCTTATGTTATCTTGTATGGATTGATTGGGTATTGTATGGGAATGATTTTAATACTCTATTGAATCATTTTTCATGAAAACCCATAGCTAGAACTTGAATATGATACGTAATAGTCGTGTTAAAGATCATATGTGGCAACTAACGATATTAAATCATTAGAGATAACACAACAAAAGTTAAATAATCCGAGCTTGTTTGATTGTTAATTAGATTGATATGTTTTTCTCACTTATAATGCAACTGTTCGGATAAACTTAGAAAGTTTGTTCTAAGTTTTCCGATAGTTAGGGTTAATTAATGAGCTCTTTTTGATTAATTATGATCTAAGGAAAAATGGGAATTGAAAGAGCTTATTGTTAGTTTTTGATCAATAGTCTTGAGACAGGTGTAAAAATGATAATTTAATGACATAGTCGAAATTGTGCTTAGGTTGAGATTAAACCAAAGAACTGGATTTCAACTCATTCATCAACTTTATCACTTTGCTGCTGTTTAATTTGATTTGTTTTTATATATTTAATTTTACTTTGTCTTCTAATTTGCTTCAAACGAAAAACCCCCTATTTTGCTTATATAGATAATTTAGGAAAGTAATTAGAATTAATCTCTATGGGATCGATCTATAATTATCGCTAGCTATAGTTTTAGTATAGTTGTTTTGGTAGTGTTATAACACATGAACAATTTTGACACTGTTGTTGGGGATTAATATCCTTTTCTTTTCTAAATTTATTTTATTTTTATTTGTGGCTAATTTCTTTTCTTGTTTGATTAGTTTCAGTGTATGACATGATCTTCTCACACTGGTGAGTTGAAATTGCATGTAGAACTTGAAAGATCATTGTGCAGAGTAAGAAGACAAGTTGTACAAAGTTCCAAAGATCCATCGTCATCTGACAGAAAACTTGACTCTTCACCAGGAATTCAAATAGCTTTAGATTTACTTTCTAATTCTTTTAGTGATCCATTTCTGATACTACTTCTAACATGGCTAAGCAAAATAATGATCGTACTCTTAATCAATTAGCTGCTTCTAATTTTAATAATCAACCGTTGTGTATTGATTTTCCTACTATTGATGTTGCTTTTGAGCTTAAATCTGGTTTAATTCATCTTTTGTCTACTTTCTGTGGTATGCCAGGTGAAGATCCTTATAAACATCTTAAGGAATTTCATGTGGTTTGTTCTAATATAAAGCTATCCAAGGTGTAAGAAGAGCATATTACGTTTAGAGCATTCCCATTCTCATCAGGAGACACTGCTAAGGATTGGCTATATTACTTGCCCTTCGGATCAAGTACCACTTGGAATGAGATACAGAGACTTTTTATGGAGAAATACTTTCCTACATATCGAGTTATAAATATTCGAAATGAGATCTATGCAATTTGATAACATATGTTTAATTTATTTATTTGGCGAGTTTATTAATATGCTTGCTTAAGAAAGATCAATTTCATTGGTCTCCTACTACTCAAGAGGCTTTTAAAAATCTAAAATTAGCCATAACCTCTACTCCAGTCCTGGCAATCCCTGATTTTCTAAACCATTTATGTTGGAGATAGATGCTTCAGCCTCTGGCATAGGTGCAGTGTTGTTATAGGACAAACATCCAATAGCTTTTTTAGTAAACAAATTTGTTCGAAGTTAGCCTGCACTTCCACCTACATTCGAGAGCTTTATACGATAACTATAGCTTAAAAAATGGAGGCAATATTTACTTAGACATTAAATTTATTATTCTGACAGACCACTAGAGTTTGAAAGAGTTGATGACACAAACTTTACAAACCCTAGAGCAACAATCTTATTTAGTCAAGCTTATCGGCTTTGATTTTTAAATTCAGTATAAGAAAGGTAACCATAATTTTATGGTTGATGCTTTATTGAGAATCCATGACCCTCATCACTGCTTGATTTTGACCAGTCCATACTACATTTTATTAGACCAATTACGAGTTGAAAATCAACATCAATCTTCCACTAGAGATTTAATTGAAGGTATTTAACAATGGCCACATTCCCACCCCTATTATACTTATAAGGATGGTTTAATCTTGTACAATGGCTATATATGGGTGAGTTGTTCTAGTACCTTTAAATAACTCCTAGATCCAATATTTGTTAGCCAATTTTGATGAGAATTATTCAAACTCTGTGGTACCAAATTACGAATGAGTACAACATATCATCCTCAAACTGGTGGCCATAATGAAATCGTAAACAGAACCTTGAAACAATATTTGAGATCCTTTGTCAATTATAAACCTTCTTTGTGGCACAAATTCTTACCCTTAGTAGAGTGGTCTTATAACACTGCTTAGCATTCGTCTACTGGCTTCTCTCCATTTGAAATTACATATGGCATAACCGTACCTAACATTCTGAAATATACGTTAAGTACCACCACCAACGAAGTTGTTGATCAACTCCTTCATTCTAGAGAAGACATGCTGCAAGTCCTTTGACAATATCTCATAAAGGCACAACATTATATGAAATAATAGTCGAATCGTAAACTTCGAGATGTCCATTTTGCTATTGATGACTGAGTTTATGTCAAACTCCGGCTGTATTGACAAACCTCTGTTGTCCACCCTTCTTATCCCAAACTTAGTAAATGTTTTTATGGACCCTACCAGATTGTAGAGCAAATTAGTGCTATCTCTTATAAGCTGGCTTTATTGATCGGAGTTAAAATTCATCCAGTCTTTCATTGCTCCCTTCTCAAGCTCCATCATGACCCTTTTACTACTTCAGTTCTTAATTTTCCACCTCATACCATTGATTGACAATCGTTGATTGAGCCTTTGGTCATTATAGATTCTAAATTCAGCACTTTGTCTCACCCTCATCGCACTCTTGTTTTGGTTCAATGGTTAGGCTTATCACTAGAAGATAGTACATGGGAAGATTGGGACTCACTTAAGTCTACCTACCACCTCGAGGTCAAGTTGGTTTTCCATCCAGGAGGGAAGTTGATACGATTACTGATCAACCCAGTGATGAAGACTAGGATATTAGTAAGGAATCCATAAAGGAGGAAGAAGTAGGCTTTCAAGAATCGAGTCCCCCAATAAGAAGCTGAAGACACTTAACTCGATAGAATGATTACTATCATTAAAGGAATCTAGTTGTTACCGAAAGTTTAGGGATTTTTGTTAGCTATACGACCATTTTGTTTGCATGTAAGGTAGTTTTTCCTTTCTGTTAGTAATGCACTAATAGGTGACATATGGATGAATTCTTGTATCAAGATGTGTGTATGAACAACTTTATATTTAAATGAAATGAAAGAAAAGGAGGGAATCCTTAATTCAAATCCTTTCTTTGTTAATTTGGAGGCCCTTGACCTCGAATATGGGAAACCTATTAAAACAACATTAATCATCTTGCATTTTTTAAGTGGTATTTTATCATGCTCCTAATTAAGATTAGCTTCAAAATGACATGATTATAGGCTGAAAGCCTAGGGGTGTCTAGTTCCTGTCTGAACAATGACATAGTTAAATACCCATGGTAAGTAGCATCCAAAGTTTAAGTCCGAGTAGAAATGAAGATAAAAATATTTTAAAGTTGCAAACCCTTTAACTAATTTTATGCTTTCGATAAGGATATGCAACAAAATAATAAAAAAAGAGTAAAGCCCTCGATTTCACTTTTCATACTTGTCACTGTTGCAATATATTTAGCAAACTGCGTATTCCAAAAAACAATGCCCTTTCATGCTTTTTGATTCACAAATTTATACACAGTTCAATAATAGTTTTCTTCATTTTCTAATATATTTTGATGTGAGACACCAATCAAAATGATCTTCTTTTATTCTAAATTCTCTTAAATTGGATTTAATAGTCTTTCTTATACTTGTATCATGGATTTCATCATACATAACCCTTCCATAGCATTCTAATATAGAAAACATTAAATTTAATTATCAATAATTAGATGAGAGTCATGAAGATATATTATAGGACTTATATAACCTATAGGTTCTCACACAATGTAACTTGTAATAGTTTGACTTACATTAATCTTTTTTTCATGATTTATTTTATACATATGATAGAAATCATGTGTTACAATATTATCTCCTTTTCATTTAGAGTGAAAGTCTCCTATTCAAGAAATAATGCTTATATGTTAGTTTAAACACAGTTAATGTCTAATTGGAGGGAGAGATTGTTGTGGGTCCAACGCTATTTTGTGGATATTCACTTAACTAATTCTAATAAATCTAAACTCTAGGGGTATTAACTATCTCATTGGATCAAAATGAGTGTATATTATAAATCTTATCCTTTTAAAGATTTGAAGAAAAGTTTGAAGACAAAAGTTACATGAGACAAACACACAGTGATAAAAGAGTTTTAGAATCCAAATAGCTTTAATCAACTACACTTTTATTGAAGTTTGATTTCTAGAATTTGTTTAAGAGTAGTATTGATGTCTGTGTGTGTACACACACACCCACACACACACACATCAATTTGTACTTAATTCTAGAGATGATTAGTAGAAGTATTTTTATCTGTTATAGTTGTCATGTGAGAGAGTTATTAGATTGAAATCTTCAACGCTTATATCTTGTTATTTGATAGTTTGTGAATTTTTTATAAAGTAGTGTAATAAATGGTATCAGAGCCTGAGGTATGGATAATGAAAATAGCTCTATAATAAAGTTGATATTGACCAACTACTCCATATGGAGACCTATGATGGAAGATTTCCTATAATGCAGGGCTCTCTTTGATCTGATCAATATAAACAGAAATATAAAAGACAATGTCTCATCTTATCCAGAGAAGATGAAAAATAAAGAGTGGGAGAAGATGAAGCGAAAGACCTTATAACTATTGGGTAGTGCATATATATCATCATCTTTAATCATGTATCCTAAGAAACAGATCCTTTTAAGTTATAAAACAAGTTGGAGGGTCTCTATGACTAGGAGACTATTTATAATAATGCCATCTTGATTAAAAATGCTTGTGAGCTTGAGGTTGAAGGCTAGGAAATCAATGCTAGAACATCTCAATGATTTGATTTTTAGGACATTAGCAATAACCTCTAGGTTCTTATGCAATGTGAGTTATAATAGTTTGACTTATATTAATATTGTTTTCATGATCAATTTTATACATATAGTAGAAATCATGTGTTATGATATTAACTCCTTTTAGAGTGAAAGTCTCTTGATATTGTTTGTATATTAATTTAAACATAGTTCATGTCTAACTAAAGGGGGAGATGGTTGTGGATCCACCCTTAGTTATGGATATTGACTTGACTAATTCTAATACATTTGAACTCTAGAGGTCTTAACTATCTCATTAGATTAAAAGAAGTGTAAATTATAAATCTTATCCTTTTGAAGATTTGAAGATAGAAGTTGCATAAGAAAAAAAAATGATGATAGAAGAGTTTTAGAATCCAAATAGCTTTCATCACCTAAGTTTTGTTAAAGACTGATTTCTAGAATTTGTTTAAGAGTAGTATTGGCATATATGTATGTTTGTGTGTGTGTGTGTGTGTATGTGTCAATTGGTACTCAATTCTAGAGATGGTTAGCCAAAGTATTTTAGAAGGCTTGAAAGAGAGGTTCTGCTGTAGTTATCATATGAGAGAGTGATTAGCTTGAAATTTTCATTTCTCGTATCCTGTTGTTTGATACTTAGTGGATTTTTTGTCGGTTTATCCTATAATTTTTACCTTAACATTAGTTTTCATATTAAAATATTGTGTTTGTTATGTTTTAGTCATCTTTATTGCATGAGTAGTTTCTTATTGGTTGAAAGATCTTAAAGATCTTATAAGCATTATTACTTAAAGTAGCCTAATAAGTGGTAACAAAGACTGATAAGTGGTATCAGAGCCTAAATTATGAAGAATCTAATTAACTCTATAATGAATTTGGCATTGACCAACTACTTAGTATGAAGACTTATAATGGAAGATTTCCTATATTGTAAGGCTTTTATGATCTAATCAATGTGGATAGAAGTATAAAAGACAAATTTTCCTCTAAGTTAGAGAAGACGTCAAATAAAATGTAGAAAAAGATGAAAAACCTTTGGGAATTACTAAGCAGTGGATGGATATCATCATATTTAATCACATATCCCAAGAAATGGATCCTTTTAAGCTATGGAAGAAGTTAGAGGGTCTTTTGAGAGGAAGACTATTTAAAATAAGGCCTCCTTAATTAAAAGGCTTATGAACTTGAAGTTAAAGGCTAGGAAATCAGTTTTAAAACATCTTAGCAATTTTTAGGACATCAATAACAAGCTGAATACAATGTTGATCATCCTTGATGATGAATTATAAGCATTGTTCTTGTCAAGTTTTTTAATATATAGTTGGTGCACTTTTATTGGATGTGATATAAAAAGCATGTTCAATAAAGAGATTAAGAGAAAGGAGATCAGTGTCGAAAACATGCATGCTCTTGTAGTAGAAAACATCGGAAGAAGCAAGAGTAGAGGTCTGAAAGGGAATTTGAGGAGCATATAAAAGTCTAAAGATGACAAGGAGACCATAATGTGTCTTTACTGTACCAAACCTAGTCATATAAAGAAGTTCTACTATAAATGGAAGAGAGACCAGAAGAAGCAAGACAACGAGAAGGATTGAAAAGATAACATCAATACAACAATGACATTAAGTATATATGATAAAGTGTTGTTGATTTATGAAACCAATTACTATCTCCATATTGATCTTAAGAGTAGTACAACATATTTTAGACTTGTAGCTCAATTTACTATCTGCGAATGTGTTTGACCGAGAGGGATACCAGCACACGTTTAGAGATGGCAAATGGAAGTTGTATAAAGGAGCATTGATTGTTGCTCATGTTGATGTACTTTATATAAGACATACTTGAAGGAATGTGCTAGAGAATTATATGTCATTTAAGAAAATATTTTACAGAATTTGTGGACTTGGAGATTGGGACATGTTAATGAGAAGGAGATCAAGTTACGAGCTAGAATATTACTTATCTCTAAAAAGACTTTGGTCTCTTTGAACCCTTATGATCATTGTATGATTGGAAAGTAGCATCAAGTCTCATTTCATAAAAGGTCTACCAAGAGGAAGACAAAGTTGGAGCCGGTATACCCTGACGTGTGTGGTCTTATAGAGGTGGAGTCTTTGGTGGTAACAAGTATTTTTTTTTATATTTATCGATGATGTTACATATAAGACTTAGGTCTTTATGTTGAAACAAAAAGCCAGATATAGACCTTTAGAAGATTTCATGCCATAGTGGAAAGGAAGACTAAAAAGAAGTTAGAGTGTCTCCAAACTGGCAATAGAAGCGAGTACACCTCCAAAGAGTTTAAAGAGTATTATGTGAAAGATAGCATAAGACATGAGAAGACATAACTTAGTACTCTAATAAACTCATTTATTTACATATAGTTTCATATCAATTTGATGGGTTTTTGTCACTTTAATTAGTCTTTATGAAATTATTTGATTATTATTTGAATTATTGTGATAAATTGATTTGGACAATTAATGTTATATTATTTATAATTTTTATTGTAAAGTACTTGGAAAAATTAGATTTAAAAGGGATTAAGAAGTAGTGATCCACAAAGCCAAATAAGGAATACCCAACATAAGACAACAGCAGTTCAAAACATAAGCAGAAAAGAAGAAAACGCAATAACAGAGCAGACCAAAACGACTACGTAGAAGAAGGAAACGGAGGTTTGCGAGTCTGGGAAAAGCAAGAAGAAACGACAACGTGTGGAGGAAAAATAGAAGAGAGGAAAACGATAGCGTGGTCTTGGGCAGAAGTGAGGCCCGCAAGGGTTTAGATAGCAAGACTTAATTATCACATCAAGAAGAGAGGGGCTGGCAGCAGCGTGATGTGTGCGTGAACAGTGGAGGTTGGACAGAAGCTACAGCATTAAATTGTCACATCAAGCATATACAAGGGAGTCGCACGGTGCGTGCTGGCTGGGACGTGAAAAGAGCGTTTGGTGCACTGTTGATCCGTTTCCGGATTCCAATTATAAAGCGTGGTTGAATATTCTGTAATGTTATTTTAATAAATTAAAATTTTTTATTTAATTTTATGGTATCTTATTTTGTTTTATAAATTTCAGCTATTTATTTATGTGGATCCCGTATAAATAAATGCAAGACCTGCATAAATAAATGATTGAGATTCATGGGATAGAATAAGACACCATAATATTAGACAGAGGATCTTATTTCTATTTTAATGAACCTTCACTTTTTGTATATCTATCTTTTTGAAAACAACACCAAAGACTATCAATTTTTGTGGAGAGATAGAAAAATATGTTAGGAATCTATTGGTTTAAGAATCACATTTTTTGGTGGTCGGATAATGAAGTTATGGTCAAAAGAATAAAACATGTTTATGTCCTCAATCATCTTATACCTATTTTGGGATAATTGACATAACTTTCTCTAGAGATGTCGGATTAAGGTCATTTTAAGACGATTTTAAAGAGGACTTCGAGATCTACAACTTTCTTTAAGACTTCAAAGAGAGATTTTGCCATTTGGAGGGTCAAAAATGCAAAATTTAGAAAGTATACAATGTATATCCGCCTAATGAACATTCACGGGATTGGGGGCCATTTTAGATCCGAGAATGTCCGTTTAACAGACTTAAGGCGAGGCTGGGGTCTTCATAGACTCGAGAAGGTCTGTTTCTCTAACCTAAAGTCCGTCTAACGGACATAGGGGATTCCCAAACCCCTCCAAAGCCTCTCCAATGATTCCTACATCCTTTCTAACATCACTTTCACTCATAATCTTCCCAAATTCACTTTTTCTAATGCAATATCGCTCCTTAAAGATTCAATTACTAATTTGGTTGCATTAAACTCCCAATTCTCAACTCAAATGACTCATCACATACAACAAATTCTCATCATTACTATAGTTGTTCTATATAAATATATGTATCCTATGCAGCATCACCACTTATAATTATCGTATCTCTTAACTCCAATATCCAAAAATTTCATACTTTATATCGTTAGGAAGCTAGAAAGATAAGCTATAACTTTCATGAAGACAACTTTAGCTAATTCTACCTATATCGATATAGTTATTCCCTTAAGTTCGGAACACAATTTTCATACTTATAAAAACTTGCCAAAATGCAATATCTCTTCATATCAATTCAACTCCTAAGTACTTTTCGTTAAACTCTTGAATTTCACCTCAAATGATTCATTCCATACAACCTTTCCAAATCTCTAACATGCTATTTTAAAACTAACAACAATTTGCAAACTCAACAAAGAAGCATATGCATACATACATTCCACTTTCACAACCATCATACTCAACCTTTAAAATAACATAATCATACACAAAAGGGAAGCCTCAAATTCACATTCTCATTACTAAGCAAAGTAAATATTTAAACCAGCTTTACTTACATATCAACATACACGTCACTAACTTAAAACAAATACAATTGGATGCTCATTGTTTAGCATGCTTAATAAGCTATCAAAAAGTGTTCGAACTAGCTTAGTGCAAAAGCTAACTATCTCGAAATTTGTCCAATTACCTTGCAAGGATCGCTAATCTTCTCGTTCTGAACCTGAGGAGGGAAAAATGATGGGTTGAGTTACACAGCTCAATGGATAATATATTTATAGCCATTGGTAATGGGTTACACAATCAAACATATATGTGAACATTCATATATGCATGTTCATCTTATCTTATTCTAACAATGTAAGTTCAACATTCACAATTCCAATTCATAACTCATAATTTAATACGTCATTATATAAACCATATTGGATGTAATTTATCATCAAAGCATAACACACAATT
>JAOQMP010073305.1:0-20457 GCA_027563575.1 Erythroxylum pedicellare | reverse complement strand
TTTATATGCATAAATAATTTTTATTACAAAATAAAATATAGTTAAAATTAAAAGCATTTTTTATTTTTATGTTGCCAAATAGTCTATTACATGAAGCTCTTTCAAAAAAGCTTTTTTTTAAATGACAGTCAAACAGTTAATTGACTTTAGAGTAGCTCTTCTTAGAAAAGTTCTACTGACAAAAGCTCTACTGATATAAGCTTTACTGATGTAAGCTTATCCAAACAAGCGCTTAGCTAAAGTGATGGCAAATAACTAAGCCCGAAAGACTTTTTGAATTCCTACTACTGATAGCTTCCTCTTTACTTCTATTAATAACCACAACTATGGCTAATGATGCAATGGAACTATATTGGCCATATATTGAGCATGGAAATCGTGAGGGTGCAAAGAATGAACCTAAGAAAGAAAAAATCTTACATAAACACTTCATCCTAAATAACTTAATCCTTAGTACATGGCAATCTATGATCATCCTATCCCTATTTTATTTATACAAATATGAAGCCTAAGTTATATTTGTAATAAGATAATGTTAACCAATATACAATTCCATGTCAGACCTTTATTCTTAGCTATAACCTCACCATGTTTATCCCTATGAAACTTATACACTATTGTTGTATCATATCTAGTAAGGTAGAGAAACTAAAATTTTGGATGAATAAAAGGAGAATAGTTATCATTGGCAGCAGTGTTGATTTTTTTAAGGTATTTTTAGTATGGAGAAGATGATAAAGAAGTTATTTTAAGAGTCAATCTTATGTGGCACTAGTAGGTCTTACACAAATGGAAAAAAAGAGTCACATAAGTGATAACGTGACACTTAATTGATGGAATATTAATGGGATTAAATGTCTCATTAGTTGGGGGTTTAGATCAAATGATTTTGAAAATTTAGGGTTATTTTTCTATACTTCAAAGTATTATGATCTAACATCTATTTTATTGGAATCAATAAAATTCAAAAATGAATTTTTGTGTACAAAACAATAACTCCAATAGTTTGTATATATTATTTACGTTTAAAAGAATGAAATACGGGCATATATGTTTTCATGTCAAAACTTGGAATATTTTCATTCTGTTTAAAAGAATTACATATGGATAATATTAATAACATGTAATTAGTTGTTGTCTTATTCCAAACTCAATAAGATGAGTTATAGGTATAAAAAATTTCTTTAAATGACAAAAGAATTGCAGAGCTATATATTTTCATGTGAATGGTCTTTGTAATGAAAGTAGGGACAAATGGTGGGTTTAGAGACTGCGTGACCTTAAAGAAGGGATAAATGATCAGTCTAAGGTCCATGTCACCTATACATTTGCATAGACCACATGAAACAACTTAAAGTTTTGATTGAATAATTTGTGCACTTCTTCTTTTGTAACAAAATTTTAAGACTAGCCAACGTCTACTATTATGAATTAAACAAGTTTTTGTTCCTTCAATATTAACAAAAGCGCAATAAAGGGTTCATTATAGTTAAGTCATTCATTATTTAGACTAGATTTATTTAGAGGTTATTTAAGTCATTTGAAACTACATATTGTAATTTATGACTATTATTATTACTATATATATGTGTTTACATGTTTATTATAGGGCCATTTATTTTATATTTCTTAATATATAAATTTGTTTGTTATTTTTAAACTTAATCATTTTTATGACATATGTTATGTCAACTTGAATAGTCTTTTATACGGTAATTGGTATTTAATTGTTATATGACTAATGACCGGAAATTTTATTAACCCTTTGATTTTATAATCAATTGAAAATAATTATTTATTTTATCTATAATACTGTTTAAATGTGTATGCAAAAGACATTAACATGCATATACACTACTTTCTTTCTTTTCTCTAGAAAATTCATCTTTTAAATGTGAAGGTTGCATCAAAGAATATTGCTAATGAGCTCAATAAAGATGAAAGTTGAATAATAACAATTATAAAATTTGAAGCATAAAAATTCAATATATAATGGGATAGAAAGAAGCTCTAAAACTATTAAGCATAGTGATGGATGTGCTTAATAAGTGCAATATGACCGAACATAAATAGAATCATGATAGATATCAGACAAAAAAGAAATTATTAACTTGTATTACATTTTTAGTAATATAGACAATGATATTATGCATGAATTTATAAAGCATGAGATTGCTAAAAACATGTGATCCACTTTGTTTGCTCGATTTGGAGGAATCATTAATGTCCATTAAGTTTGACACATATAAAAAATGACCCAATCATATAATGCCACTACAAGAAAATACACATTAAAGTGGAGGGAAAATATTTGCATGAGTTTCTCGATGGAATATAGCGATAAAACATTAAAGTCCGTTGTAAAAGTAGGCGACAATGGCTGGCGAAAAAAATAAGCATCTTAAATACTGACGAAATCACATTTTTGTTGGTAACTATCGAATTGTTCATGAATTAAAACGGCGTTGTTTAGTTTTAATCCAAACGATGTCGCTTTATTCACTGACTTAACAGCCCCGAAGCCCCCCTTCTCCCTCCCCTCGGTTATTTTCTCTCTTCTTCCCACCATCAACGTCGTCAATTCTCTTCCTCCTAAGCTTCCACTGTCGATTTTTGCTTCCTTTTTGGTCCATCGTGCATCATTTTCAGGTAACAAAACTATTGGGTTTATTTTGTTAGCAAAAAACGAAGGTGTTAAATGCTTAACATATGACCCTGGGTTAATGGGTGGGTTTTGTTTGGATTGTTGGTTTATGTGTTTTACATTAAATTGTTGGATTATTTGTTGTTTGAATGTGTTGTTGTTAGTAAATAATGAAAAAATGCAGTTGTTTTGTTATTAGTTAGAGATAATTTGGGTTGCCTATAAATTGTTCAATGAAATGTCTCTTAGGGGCATATCAATTGAATTAGAATTTGGCCGACTATAGTGTTTTTAACTAATGTAATTTAACTTATTTTCTTAACAAAGATTAGAACAATATCTGAAAACTATAGAAATAATTTAACTAATGGTTTGGTTTACTTCTATGTTATGTTAGAAATGTTGAAATTCAAACTCAAAAAGAGAATTATACAACGTAAATTTCAACATCAGTTGGCGTCTGTTTGTCAAATTACATAACCTAAATTAAGACTCTCTTACACTTTCCTAGGGACTCTTATTCATCTACATTGAGGTCAAATATCTTACAAAGGGATTTATTTGAATTTAAATATATGAATGCAGCTAAAAAGATTAATTATAAATTCTTTCTCAATTTGAATGGATCTTTTACTAGCTAAACCTATTTTTGAAACTTTGAAATAAATATACGTAAGGAATTATTATTTGTATTTTATGCTGCATAGGATATCATGAATTCTTTACACATAATAGAACTAGAATAAGTGAAAACTAAATTTGTCATGTGGGTGAACTCTATTGGCTAAGGGTTTGGGGATTTTTGTTGAGACTTTGATGGCCTTGCATTAAATGTTGGTATTAAACATAGTTTAGTAAAATAAATTTTAGCTCATTTATGACATAAACATCTAACATATCTAAAGAAAGAATGCAAAGATTGTAAAGAATGAAATCATTCTAATTTAGATTTTACTTATTTTAGTAAATATGTGCATGGTATTATGAGAAAACATATAAGGCATATAATTAAGAAAACAAACACAAGAAACTCACAACACCTTGAACTTTGATATATATGGGCCTTTTGATGTTTCATCTTTTAGTGGGAAAAAGTATTATCTAACTTTTATTGATGATTTTACATTATGGATATGTCTAATTGCTATATGAGAAATCATAATAAAAATTGCCTTAAAGGTGTTTATTAATGAGGGTTGAAATATACTTAGACCAAAAAGTGAAAGTTCGTAGGTCTTATAAAGGTGGAAAATTTTGTGAAAGGTAAAATGAAATTCGACAATGTCTTGACCTATTTGCTAAATTCTTAAAAAAGCATAATGTATGTACTTACATATAATGTTCATCACACTAAAATACATCAACATTGCATAAAGGCATAAGCATACTTTAATGGAATTGGTTAAAAGCATATTGAGTTATAGTTATCTTTTCTTATCATTATGGATATATGCTTTGGAAATTACCTTATGTTTATTAAGCATGATTCCTACACTACAAGAATATTAGGAATTAGCAACGAATTTTTATTAAAATATTATAACATTAATTTTTAACATTACTCTTACTAAAAGTCAACATATTTCTATTTCAAAATAAACAACATTATTTTTTGATTTGCTTGCTTTAATATATTAAAATATAACCAAACTATTGAACAAATGTATTAAATTAAATACAAAATATTCTTTTTCGCAGGCCCTATATTGTGTTAAACAGTGTCGCTCATCCTTCTTCTTTGTAGTCTAAAGTTGTTCGTTCATCTAGATAAATCGTCCAACTAATGTCTACCATATGTATTACTTTAATAATACGATTATGATATGTGTGGGTTTGGTGTGAATGCAAAGGAGGTCTTGATTTTATGTTGTTGTTTAGAATATTCTTATAATCATTCATGAGTTTTTATGTTCTTCTTTAATAGTCTAAGTATTTACTATATGTAGAATGAGTTTGAGATCTTCTGGATGATTTGTGGCGTTAATAAACCCTTAAGATGATATATAGGCTAGAAACTCGTAAGGCTTATCGGTGAAAAATTATACAAGCCTAGGAGTCATAACAAGAACTTGTTTTCTTGATTCATAGGTGTAAACAATGCCATGTACGATAGTATTGAAATCAATTATAGGCGATTACTTCAATCATAAATACTTTAACGTGATTAATGTGAAATTAGTATTAACATAAGAAATTCATACGTTTAATAGACAAGACAGCTCTTTGCATAATAAACCCTTAAGACAGTATATAGGTTGGAAACCCATGATGCAGCTCCAGTGAGGCTTATCGGTGAAAAATTCAACGAGCCTAGGAGTCACAGCAAGAACTTGCTTTCTTGATTAACAAGTGTAAACAATACCACATACCATAATATTGAAACCAATTGTAGGTGATTAATTCAAATATAAATACTTCAATTTCAATGTGGTTAATGCAAACTTAATATTAACATAAGAAATTCATACGTTTAATAGACAAGACAATTTTTTGCATAATAAACCCCTAGGATGGTATATAGGCTAGAAACCCGTGATATAGCTCCTGTGAGACTTATCGGTGAAACATTTCACGAGCCTAGGAGTTACAGCAAGAACTTGCTTTCTTGATTCACAGGTGTAAACAATGCTACATACCATAGTATTGACATCAATTGTAGGTAATTAAGTCGATTGATTTATACTTAGGAGATGTTGTGTAAAGTTTAGATATTCTATAAACTTAGGGGATATGAATGATACTAACTATGAAATCACTCTTTTAAATTAACAGTTTTGTAGAAATGAGTAATGATGATAGATCTTGGATGTATAAATGATTAACACCTGATGGTTTCATTAATCCTGAGTTTGTTGAGAGAGTTGAAGCTTTTATTCATTATCTATGTTCTCAACCCTACATATGTGGATGACCCAAAGATCATATGTCCATGTAAAAAGTGCAAACACATTCGTTTCCTTCCTATTAATGAAGTGAATGGGCATTTGCTGATAAAAGAGTTTGTCCAACATTATTTTGAGTGGACACGACATAGGGAGCCATTGATTTGTAGCACCTCAAGGGGGTAATGAAGTACACTCATTAGTGAATTTAGTTGAGTTTGAAGGGGGAATTAGATTTAGAGGAAATAAAGTGGGTGTAACTGAAAATCCTTACATACAAATGGTTTATGATGCAGCTAGTTATACCTTTCAGAAAAATATAGAAAGTCTTGAAGAAGAACAAAACTCACATGCAAAACACTTTTTTGACTTACTACACTCAACTGACCAAGAGTTATGGCCAAATTGTGAGACAATGACTCAATTGTCTTCAATTGCTCAAATATTGAACATAAAGTTTGAAGGGCATATTTCTAATCATATTTTTGGTAAAAAATTCTTGGATGGTATAATGAATCATTGCCTTATGATCATACAATGATTGATAGTTTTTACAATATGAAGAAACTTATTAGGGGTCTTGGTTTACCTGTTAAAAAGATTGATTGTTGCAAATTGAGATGTATGTTGTATTGGGGAGATGATGTGGAATTACAAGAGTGCAAATTTTATGATCAATCCAAGTTCAAGCCTAGAAAGCATTCTATGAAACAGAAATTAATATCCTAGAAGTAGATGTATTATTTTCCGCTAACTCCGAGACTTCAAAGACTATATGCTTCTAATGTTACTGTATCTCACATGAGATGGTATAATGAACACGAACAAGAAGATGGAATAATGAGTCATTCATTAGATGCACTAGCATGGAAATATTTCAATAACAACAATTATGAGTTTGTAGTTGAAAGTCAAAATGTTAAGTTGGAATAGTCGACGGATGGATTCCAACTTTTTGATCAATCTAACAAAAAATATTCATCATGGCCAATCATAATTACTCCTTATAATTTGCCTCCACAGATGTGTATGAATGAGGCATGTATGTTCTTAACAGTGATTGTGTGTAACACCCTACTACCATAGATAACATACTAGAACACCCTGTGGACATTCCAGTACATCACCTATAATAATGGCATGTTAAAGCAAATATGTATCCAACTTAATCATGACATGATCTAATATCCATAAAATTCACTAAATTTTAAAAACCAAACTGCATTCCTCATTTCAATTTATAAAAACCATATGTACATTGTAATTTTTACAAACCATCCGAATATGTACAGTGTTAAAACTAAGTACATCACATGGGGAATTTTACAAAAGTTCTATCTAACTCTTCAATCTCAATCGACCGATCTTTGAGTCATTGATTCATAAAATACAAGAATCAATCTTCTTGTAGAATCTCCCTTTCTCTAGTGTCCTCTCTCGGACTTGAAAAGTCAACGTTGCAATTTTGATGAGTTTTGCAAACTCAGTGATATAAATATCCTCGATGGTTCACCTAATTCATACCATATATCAAGTCATATAAGTAGAAAATTTCTTTTCATATTGCAAATTGCTCCACATAACATTTATTCCACATACCCAATCTCACTCAATTTCATGTCCACATTACAATTCAATTAGTCAATCACACTTATTAAATGTATACATAATGCATATGTGACCCACTTTCAATTATTTCATTATTTTGACTGAGTGCCTAAACTGTCCCATATCCATTGTGGATATCGGGCTCATTGATACTCTCCCTTACCCGTTACGGATGCAGGGCTCATTGTACATATCAAGCCTTTGGCTCTATACTCCATTCAGGAGCTTTAAGCTCATTTTCGACGACTACTCATATCATAATTATCTTTAACTGATCATGCATTCATGTATGAAATGTATCACATTCATATTCAATCAATTATAATTTCATTCATTCCCATTCTCAATCTCATTCCCATTCAATCACATTTTTTAGTCCCATATACATATATCATAGGATCTTAGTTCGACATTCAACAAACATGTTGAGTAACACATATTTCACCAATTTCACATTCAAGAAACACTTCAATATCACATTCATTAATCAGAATCTTTGGACGTTCATGTCTGAAATTAGTACAAACAATTCATTCCACATTCAGTACAAAATTTATAGCAAACAAATATTAAGTCAGACCGTCTAGGTTACTCACAGTATGCTCCAAAAAGCTATTGCCCTGAAGTCCTGGCAATATCTAAATGTTGTCGCTCAATGTGCTTCTCTATAACATATAATACATACACATATCACAATTTTGCACAATTATGAATTCATTTATACACATTCATGTATACCAAATATGTACAATGCATATTCATGACAATTCCAAGTTCTTTATCATTATTTTTGTCACAATAGTCATTCATATATCAATACTCAATTGATCAATTCAAATTTGTCTAAAAACATACTTTTGGGTCCACTTTGCATGATTATTCTCGTCAGGAAAGTGAAGTAATTTGATAACACTTCCTTCTAGAAAATTGTTCTCCTATGTTTTAAGTTTCTAAGGATTTGATTCAATATTCTGAAAGTTATACTCAAAATACTTCGGACTATTCTTAACTATAGCAATACTCTGTACTCAAATTTAAGCCAAATTTTGGAATTCTTAGAGATAGAATTGAAATTTGATTTCTTCAGAAAATTTGTATCCATTTATCTCTAGTTTAATATAAATAAAAAACAATTCCATTTGGAAATATACAGATCAAAATATGGCCAAAATACAAATCCGTGTTCAGTGGAAACATTACAGTTATCATACTCCAGAAATTCTTCTTTCACTTTTTTCCAGATTTTTAACTCTTACCTTTTACAACTAACACATTTTATACATAAATCATACCACATGTTATACATAAATCATCTTTTTTACTTCCATTTTAGCCCCAATCATTCACAAACATATCCAAAATCCTATATTAAAACCCAAACATCAAAACAGATCACTATTCACTCATTTCATCATTTTTCTGCATTTTCATTTTTTCTCTAATTAACAACAACATTTCAGTCCAATTCTAACATTTTCAAGATGCCATTTACAAAACCATAAAGCTTAAAACTCAACTTACTTGAGTTAGCTAAATTGCCAGCAGTGAGTGTGGTTTTGGTGGATGAAGAAATTCTAGAATAAATAGTAACAAACACTCTCTATATGAATTGAAATTCTTACTTTGATGTAAGAATCAATAACCAAGTTCTCAATCATAAATCACAAGTTGTTCGATGTGTATGACAAAGGAAGAAAATTTTAGTGTTTTTGGTAATGAACAAAACCAAATGAAGAGTAAACTCCAGCTGTAGAATTTTCCTTCCTAAACACGTAACTACGTGTATTGCTATTTCACTGCCACATGTCACCAATGCATGTAGGCCATTTGTCACTAAATCATTAGTCCACATGTCACGCTATCTTTGGTCCATATTTTAATATTTTTTCTATTCTAAAATATTCCAAATTTCTAAAATACCTGAAATATTACCAATTTGCCAAATCATATTTAATACACTCCAATTTAATTTTTAAGACAATAAAATCCACAATTCCCATTAAAAATCAAATTTACCTGAAAATGTCTATAAATATTTGTACAATCATATTAATGTGTAAAAATCAATATTCTCATGTATGTGTATGTCACATTATGCATATGAATTATGCTTCATAATTTCTCATTAACCTCTTATAAACACTATTTTAACCTTATCATAAGCAACAGGATGTTACAACTCTCCCCTCCTAAAAGAATTTTCGTCCTCAAAATTCTTACATGATGGTTCGAATAGGTGGGGATATTGTTTCCTCATATGATCTTCCGTTTTCTCAAGTTGCTTCCTCAATCGAGTGATTTCTCTAAAGGACTTTCACCAATGGAATCACTCTGATTCTTAGTTGCTTTGTCTTATAACCCACTATCTTTATCGGCTCCTTAACGTAACTTATATTGCTATCAATCTCAATGTCTTGACCTGGCAACACATATGTTGGATCAGATCTATATCTTCTTAACATGCTCACATGAAACATATTATGCAACTGAGACATTTCATTAGACAAAGCTAACTTGTATGCCAAAGGTCTTATCCTCTCAAGGATTTCATAAGGACCAATGTACCTAGGGCTCAACTTGCCCTTTTTACCAAACCTGAGTACACCTCGCTAAGGCGACACTCCTAGAAACACTCTGTCTTCCACATTGTATTCCATATTCCTTCTGTGTTGATCCACATATCTTTCGTGTCTATCCTAAGCTGCTTTTATTCGATTCCTGATCAGTTTCACCTTATCCATAGTGTCTTGTATCAATTCTGGACCTTCAACCATTCTTAAGCCCTCTTCATTCTAATACAGACGTGATCGACACTTTCTACCAGATGATGTCTCATATGGTGCCATTCCGATACTACTGTGATAATGATTGTTATAAGTAAATTCAATCAATGTTATATACTGATACCAAGCTCTTTGAAACTCCAATACATATGCTCTGAGAATATCCTCAACAGTCTTGATTGTCCTCTCACTTTGTCCATCTTTTTTAGAATGAAATGTTATACTGAAGTTTAACTTTGTGCCCATAGCTGACTACAAACTCTTCCAAAATCTCGAAGTGAATCTAGGATCCCTGTCTGATACAATGGACACTGAAACTCCGTGTAATTGAATCACCTCATTTACATACCTCCGGGCTAACTAGTATAGAGAGTTATTCTCTTTTTTTGGTAAGAAATGGGCCGACTTAGTCAATTGATCCACTACAACCCATATAACATCATTCTGTCTCGGAGTCTTAAGCAATCCCATTATGAAATCTATAATGATTCATTCCTATTTCCACTCTGGAATCGGCAACGAATGTAACTTTCCAATTGGAGCCTAATGTTCAGCCTTAACCTGATGGCATGTTATACATTTAGAAACAAACTCCGCTTCTTGCTTCTTCATTCCAGGCCACTAGAAATGTTGTTTTAGTGTGTTGTATATCTTGGTAGTACCAGGATGCATAGCATAAGTAGCCATATGAGCTTCCTCTAAGATTTTCTTCCTCAGATCATCCACATTAGGCACACATTATCTCTTTTTTAACCATAATGTTTCATCCCTTAATTCAAATTCAGAATCTGTTTTCATCTTAACTTTCTCAATCAGTTTCACTATGTCAGGGTCCTTGCTCTGAACCCTTCTTATTTTATCATGTAACATTGGCCTCAGTTTCAATATGGCTATTAATGCCTCATTATGCTTAAGATTTAACTCAACATTCAAAGCTCTCAATTGAATCAAGTTTGGTAACCTCGATAACTAAATTTGAGCTATACTAGTATTCGACTTTCTACTTAAAACATCAGCCACTACATTGGCTTTTCCCGGATGATGTTCAGTTGTACAATCACAACCTTTCAATAACTCTACCCATCTCCTTTGTCTCATATTCAATTCTTTCTAACTCAATAAGTATCTCAAACTCTTGTGATCAGTATATATCTGGAATATTTCTCCATATATATAATGTTTCCATATCTTTAGAGCAAACACAACTACAGCTAGCTCTAAATTATGTACTGGTTAGTTAATCTCGTGAGACCTTAGTTGTCTCGATGCATAGGCTATCACCTTGCCATACTAAATTAACACACATTCCAATCCTTGATGTGAAGCATCATTGTCTACGAGATATCCTCCAATTCTAAATGGAATAGTTAGCACCGGTGTTGTAGTTAACCGATGCTTCAACTTCTCAAAAATTTTATGATAGTCATCATTCCATCTAAATGCCACATTTTTCCTCAGAAGTTTTGTCAAAGGGGCTGAGATTAATGAGAACCCCTCGACAAACCTTCGATAATATCCAGCCAAACCTAGGAAACTTCGGATTTTTGATACATTCCTCGAAACTTCCCAATTCATCACTACTTTTATCTTCTTTGGATCCACTTGTATGCCTTGTCCAGATACTAAATGATGCAGAAATACTATTTGATCTAGCCAAAATTCACACTTACTAAATTTGACATACAACTGTTTCTCCCTCATAATCTGTAAGATCACTTTCAGATGCTTAGCATGTTCTTCTCTGCTCTTTGAGTACACTCAGATGTCATCAATAAACACAATCACAAAATGATCCAAATATTGTTGAAACACCTTATTCATCAAATTCATAAATGCACTTGGGGCATTAGTTAACCCAAATGGTATTACTAAGAACTCGAAATATCCATACCTGCTCTTGAATGCACTTTTGGGTACATCAACTTCTGCTATCTTTAACTAATAATACCCAGATCTCAAATCCAACTTAGTGAGCACTTGAGCTCCCTGCAATTAATCAAGCAAGTTATCAATTCTAGGTAACGGATATTTGATCTTCACTGTGACCTGATTCAGTTGCCTATAATCGATGTATAGCCTCAAAGTGCCATCTTTCTTCTTCACAAATAAAACTAGAGCTCCCCAAGATGAAACACTAGGTCTAATAAAACCTTTCTCTATCAACTCCTATAACTGAACCTTCAACTCCTTTAGTTTCATAGGTGTCATCCTATATGAAGGAATAGATATAGGAGCAGCACCGAAAACCAAATCAATTGTGAACTCTGTTTTTCGATCTGGAGGTAAACCGGATAACTCAGTGGGAAACACATCCAGGAATTTCTTAACAACAGGAATTTCCTGTCTACTGTGCTCAGCTTGTGTATCAACAACATGGGTCAAATAAGCCTCACATCCACCTTGCATCAACCTCAAAGCACTCATAAATGAAATCAGCGTGGTTGGCACTGCTTGACTAATACCTCTAAAAACTGCTCTCGGCTTATTAGGAGATTCTAATACCACCTCTTTAGTATAGCAGTTAATGATAAACCTATAAGCAGCGAGCCAATCCATGCCTAAGATGACATTTATCTCCCTTAACTGTAATATAATCAAGTCTGCCTCCAAATCTATCTGTTCAATTCTAATCAAACACCTCTTATAGACTTCTCTAATTACTGTGGTACTACCTATCGGTAGACTCACCTTTAATCCACGTTTCAATTGCTCTCTATCACAATGCAACTTAAATGCCAAATGCGGTGCAATAAAAGAATACGTAGATCCAGGATCTAGCAATGCATATGCTTCATAATCAAGGATAAGCAATGCACTCGCAACGACATTCAAAGAATCCTGAGCCTCCTGTCTGGTCATTGCATATACTATGGCCTGAGACCGTGGTCTGTTGCTCCAAACTTCAGTCCTTACATAAGGACTTCCAAAATTCACCTACCTCTGCCTCGGCCTCTCTGTCCAACCCTACTAGCTTGACTCTACTGAACAGTGGCCTCACTCATTGATCCCCCTCTCATTCTAGACTGGGCTCCAATTGTAACAGGACAATCCTTAACCTGATGACCAAATGAACCGCATCTAAGGCAAGCTCCAAACAATCTCCAACATTCACCACTGTGCTTTTTCCCATAGTGCACACAGTTAGGTAACTGTCCTGACATTGTACCTGTTCCACTGCCAGACTATACAAAACTACTCCTCTGTTTGAATCCTGACTGTCTTGATCCAGCTGGCGGTCAAAATGGTCCATTTTGACGTTTACTGAACTTCCTGCCAGAACCACTCTGAACTTCACTAAGCCTTTTCATCTTAGACTCTTGTCTATATTCTCCCTGTTCATCTTTAAGCAATTTTTCTATTCTGTTAGCCCCGGAATTTTTTTCTTTGATTAAGTATGATTTAAATTATTATGGGGTTTTTATGGAGTTATTTTATGAAGTTAATTATTGTGTTAATATTGGTAAGATTTTATGACATACGTTAATTGAATTAAAGTGTTAAGTGTGTATAGCATAAAGGGGATTCTAGGCAAGTCACTTAAGGATAAAAGATACAAGGCAAATAAGGAAGGGTAAAATGGACTATTTTGACTTATTAAGGGTAAAAAGGGGAAGCTTACAAAAGGCTTTGGGAACCAAGTTAAATTTTAGCATTACTTTTCATCCTCAAACAAATGGTCAGTCTGAGAGGACTATTCGGACCCTTAAGGGAATGCTCAAGGCATGAGTAATGGATTTCAAAGGAGCTTGGGATGAGCATTTGCCATTCGTCAAATTTGTTTACAATAATTTATACCATTCGAGCATTCAGATGACTCCTTATGAAACACTGTATGGAAGGAGATGTAGAACTTCAATATGCTGAGATGAAGAAGGAGAAAGCAAACTGATAGGGCTAAAGTTACTTCAGATGACAGTGGACAAGGTCAACTTAGTTAAGCAATGGCTAAAGGCAGCTTAGGATAGAATGAAGAGCTACACTGATGCGCATCGAAAGGAGATGGAGCTTGAAGTTAGTGATGTCGTAGAGGATGTATATACGAGACAGCTTTGGTAGTGATCGCACCAAGCACCCTCATAATCGCACCTTCCCTCCTCGTGATCGCACCTCTCTCCTTGCGATAGCACCAGCCTTCCTTGCGATTGCACCTTAATCCTCGTAATCACACCCGAAGGGTTTTCTAGCTTTGAACATGTTTGACTCTTTTGTCCATAACTTTGTCATCCGCCATCCAAATGACAGGATTTTTAAACCAATAGATTCCTAACACATTTATCCATCTCTCCATAGAAATTTATATCCTTTGGTGTTGATTTGAAAATGATGGATGGAAATAAAATAAGGGTATCGGTTGGAAGAGTATGAATAGGATATTTTATTGAACATACTTTGGTATTTTGATCATATCTTGAGCTACAGAGCTTAGAATGAGATGATTATTGTTGAAAAATAAACTAGAGACATGGGGATATAATTTTTATAAAGAAGTCAAATTGTGATTCTTCTATTTGACTGGTGTGGGCTTCCCTCTTGTGGGATGATGGTTAAGGAGATTATATTGAAATAACCCTATAGGGAAATACACTCAAGTCTTAGGATTTTTTGCAAAAGTTGGGCTCCGAAATTGAGGTCCAACATATTCAATTCGAGGCTACTCTAAGCTCAAGAAAACTACTCAGGTTGGTGATTGCTAGCCTTGTCCAAATTTCCATGTTCAATCCATCTTCAAATCTCCTACACTTGTCTTCCTCAGTAAGAATCAAGGCAATTGTATAACCCATCAGTTCCTTAAATCTGATCTCATAATCTGCTACTGACATTCTGCCCTATTTCAGATCCATAAACTCTTTCATTTTTCTATCCAGGTGAATCTTAGGCACGTAGTTTTCTCTAAAGACCCTCAAAAAGTCTTCCCAATTCAGATCATAAGGCCTGGTGGTACTGCCTAGAATAGTCGATAAGTTGGGCCTTATAGTAAGGAAATTACATAGTCAAACCTCTTGTTTGACTCTTAGTCCATTTGATCAAATACTCGCTCAGTCCTCTCTAACCATCCTTTGGCTTCTGCAGGGTCTATACTTTTGTAGAAGTCCACAACCCCCTGCTTTCGCAACCTATTATATCGCCTTTCCCTTCTCTCGGGAATTCTTGGAGGCATTACCTCAAGTCGAGGTACAACAGACTCTTTACTGGCTCTTGCTGATCCTAGGTCAATTGAGTATCCTTCCTATTCGCCTACGTCGGATGACTTATAACAAACAATAACTCCAATTACTTTCCACATTTCCCATTATATTTTATGTTTACCATTCCTATATGTCCCTAAAGATGCCAACTGCGCTCTAATACTAAAAATGTAACACCCTTCTACTATAGATTACATACCAGAACACCCTATAGACATTCTAGTACATAACTTATAATAATGGCATATTAGAGCAAACACGTATCCAACTTAATCATGGCATCATCTAATATCCATAAAAGTCACTAAGTTTTAAAAACCAAACTGCATTCCTCATTTCATTTCATAAAAACTAGATGTACATTGTAATTTTTACAAACCATCCGAATATATACAGTGTCAAAACTAAGTACAACACATGGGGAATTTTACAAAAGTTCTATCTAACTCATCAGTCTCAGTTGACCAACCTTTGAGTCATTTCTTCATAAAATACAAGAATCAATCTTCTTGTATAGTCTCCCTTTCTCTAGTGTCCTCTCTCGGACCTGAAAAGTGTTGCAATTTTGATGAGTTTTGCGAACTTAGTGATGTAACCATCCTCGATGGTTTACCCAATTCATACCACATATCAAGTCATATAAGCAGATAATTTCAAATCTTTTCATATTGCAAATTGCTCCATATAACATTTATTCCACATACTTAATCCCATTCAATTTCATTTCCACATTACAATTCAATTAGTCAATCAGTCAATTACACTTATTAAGTGTATACATAATGCATATATGACCCACTTTCAATTATTTTGTTGTTGTGACTGAGTGCTTAAACTATACCATATCTATTGTGAATATCGAGCTCATTGATACTCTCCCTTACTCATTGCAGATACAGGGCTCATTATACAAATTGAGCCTTTGGCTCTATACCCCATTCCAGAGCTTTAAGCCCATTTTCGATGGTTACTCGTGTCACAATTATCTTTAACTGATCATGCATTCATTTATGAAATGCATCACATTCATATTCATTCAATTATAATTTCAATCATTCCCATTTAATCACATTTTTAGTACCATATACATATATCATCGGATCTTAGTATGACATTGAACAAACATGTTGAGTAACGCATATTTCACCAAATTCACATTCAAGGAACACTCAATATCACGTTCATCAATCAGAATCTTTGGACCTTCATGTTCGGAACCAGTACAAACAATTCATTCCACATTCAGTACATAATTTATAGCAAATAAATATTAAGTGAGATTGTCTAGGTTATTCACAGTACGCTCCAGAAAGCTACTGCCTTGAAGTCCCTGCAGTGTTTGGATGTTGTCGCTGCTCCTCTATAACATATAATACATACACATATCACAATTTTGCACAATTATGAATTCATTTATGCACATTCATGTATACCAAATATGTACAATGCATGTTCATGATAATTTCGAGTTCTTTATCATTATTCTTGTCACAATATTCATTCATATATCAATACTCAATTGGTCAATCCAGATTTGCCTTAAAACATACTTTCAGATCTACTTTGTATGATTATTCTCATCAAGAAAATGATTTGATAACACCTCCTTATACAAAATTGTTCTCCCATGTCTTAAGTTTCTAAGGACACCAAGATCATAAAATTTGATTCAATATTTTGAAAGTTATACTCAAAATACTTTGGACTATTCTTAATTATAATCGTACTCTGCACTCAACTTCAAGCCAGATTTTGGAATTCTTAGATATAGAAATAAAATTCAATTTCTTCATGAAATTTGTATAAATTTATCTCTTTTTAAATATAAATCAAGAATAATTCCATTTGAAAATCTATAGATCAAAATATGGCCAAAATACCGAAGCATGTTCAGTGAAGACACTCCATTTATCATATTCCAACAAACTTTATCATTTTCATCCTAAATTCATCAATTAGTATTCTTCGAATGAATTCAGATGGCCATAAATATTTTTGGAGAGGAAGAACAATGTGTTATGAGTTTGGTAGGTTCAAAAATCAAGTCGTTTGGAGGTCGAAAGAAGAAGTTATGGCCAAAAGAGTGAAGGATGTTCAAAATTGTCAAAAATCACTACACCTTTACTGTGCATGATCATGGTTGTGCACAATCAGGCTTGTGCACAATCATGCAATTCCAATTGATCCTCCATTTTCACGATCGTGCTTGTGCACGATCATGCAATCCCTGAATGAACCCATTTTTCACGATCGTGCACTACCTTTTTATTCAAACTTCATTCTGGCTCTTCTCAAAATAGACCGTTGGGTCAATCTTTCATGGTCATTTTGACAAGGAATATGAAGTATTTAGGCAAAACATTTTTCTGTTTCTTAATTTTCTAATGAAACTAATTTCATGCAATTTGGTTTAGTGTTCTGCAAGTTATGCTAAAAAAACTATAGACTGTTTCCAAACTATGATAGAATCCAAAAAGTCAACTTTAAACTAAATTTTGAAAATCTTAGAAATAGAATTCAGTTTTTATTTCTAATGAAAAATATAACCATATGTCTCTGTTTAATTTAAACTTAAAATCATCCCATTTGGATGTCTACAGATAAAGATATAGCTAAAATACAGATGCATGTTTAGTAGAAACATTACAACTATCATATTCCAGAAATTCTTCTTTCACTTTTTTCCAGATTTTTAACTCCTACCTTTTACAACTAACACATCTTATACATAAATCATCTTTTCTACTTCCAATTCATCCCCAATAATTCACAAACATATCCAAAATCCCAGATTAAAACCAAACATCAAAACAGATCACCATTCACCATTTCATCATTTTTCTGCATTTTCATTTTTGCTCCAACTAACAACACCATTTCAGTCTAATTATAACATTATCAAGATGCCATTTACAAAACCATAAAGCTTAAAACTCAACTTACTTGAGTTAGTTAAATTTCCAGAAGTGAGAGTGGTTTCAGTGGATGAAGAAATTCCAAAATAAATAGTAACAAACACTCTCTATATGGACTAAAATTCTTACCTGGATGTAAGAATCAATAACCAAGTTCTCAAACATAAATCA
The DNA here is from genome assembly GCA_027563575.1 of Erythroxylum pedicellare. Lineage (NCBI taxonomy): Eukaryota > Viridiplantae > Streptophyta > Magnoliopsida > Malpighiales > Erythroxylaceae > Erythroxylum > Erythroxylum pedicellare. The sequence goes on along the minus strand of JAOQMP010073305.1, from coordinate 2,268 downwards.
CAAGCTATTTGATGTGAACGACAAAGGAAGAAAATTTCAGTGTTTTCTGTGATGAACAAAACCAAATGAAGAGTAAACTCCAGTTGCAGAATTTTCCTTCCTAAACATGTAACTACGTCTATTGCTATTTCACTGCCACTTGTCACCAATGCATGTAGGTCATTTGTTACTAAATCATTAGTCCATGTGTCACACTATCATTGGTCCATATTTTAATATTTTTTTAGTCCAAAAATACTCCCCAAAATACCCAAAATATTACCAAAATTTTCAAATCACATTTAATAAACTCCAATTTAATTTTTAAGACAATAAAATCCACAATTCCCATTAAAAATCAATTTTACCCGGAAATGTCAATGAATGCATGTACAATCATATTAATGTGTAAAAATCAGTATTCTCGTGTTTGTGTATGCCACATTATGCATAAGCATGAATTGTGCTTCCTAATTTCCCATTAACCTCTTATAAACATTACTTTAACCTTATCATAAGTAACAGGATGTTACATTGTGCCAGGGCCGACAAATCCAAAGCATAATATTAATGTTTTCTTACAACCATTGATATCTAAATTGCATTATCTTTGGGAATATGGTGTTTAGACATATGATGTGTCTTTGAAACAAAATTTTATGCTAAGAGTAGCTTTGATGTGGACCATTAGTGATTTTTTGATATGCTATGTTGTCTGGATGGAGTACAGTAGGAAAATTGGCTTGTCCTTATTGTTGCAATGAATTTGATGTGTTTTATCTTCCAAATGGGGGAAAAACATATTGGCTTGACAACCACAAGAAATTTCTTCCTCCAAATCATCCATTTAGGCTCAATAAATAAAAGCTCATTAACAATAGGATGGTACAAGCACCTCTACCCCCTCATAAAGCTAAGGAAGAGATATTGCAGGAGATTGATGAATTAGGGTTACTGAAAGTTACAAAATTTGAAGTTGATGAAGTTAATTTGAAGCTGATGAAGTTAATACAAGCCTTAGTAGAAACTTTGGTTGGAGAAAAGGAGGCATCTTTTTGGATTTGCCATATTAGAAAACTAATTTGGTACGTCATAATCTAGATGTGATGCATATTGAAAAAATATTTTTGACAATTTGTTCAATACCATAATGAACATTAAAAGGAGGATAAAAGACAATGCAAAATCACGAGCTGATTTGAAACTTTTTTGTAGAAGCAATGAGTTACATAAAGATCTTCCCACTGGTAAATATTTGAAAGCATGTTACACTTTGGAAAAAAAATAAAGGGAAAATTTGTGTGAATGGTTAAAAAGTCTAAAGTTTCCTAATAGTTATGTTTCAAACTTAGCAAGATGTGTGGACATGAGGAAGTACAAATTATTTGGGATGAAAAGTCATGATTGTCATATGTTTGTGCAAAGGCTAATTCCAATTATATTTTGGGAGTTGAGGAAGTACAAATTATTTGGGATGAAAAGTCATGATTGCCATATGTTTATGCAAAGGCTAATTCCAATTATATTTTGGGAGTTGCTATCGAATAAGGTTTGGGAAGTTATAATAGAATTAAGTTTGTTTTTCAAAAGCTTACCATCATACGAAATAAAATTTGTTGAAATGGAAAAACTAGAAAGGGAAAATTTAGCAATTTTGTGCAAAATAGAAGGGATTTTTCCTCGAAGCTTCTTTGACTGTATGGAGCATCTACCTATGCATTTACCATATGAGGCTAAACTTGCCAGTCCAGTTTAATATCGATTGATGTATCCATCTAAGAGGTAATTCAACAAAAATATTATAATTGAAGTAATAACATGTTTTAATAACAAAATTGTAATAACCCTATTCGCTAATGTAGGTATTTGCATCACTTGAAGAAAAATGTCAAAAATAAGGCTAGACTTGAAGGTTTGATATGTAATGCTTATTTAGCGAGGAAGCTAGTACATTTTGTTCACATTAATTTGAGTCGTATGTTCACACAAGAGAAAGAAAAATTTCTCGTGATAACGATGAGGGAGGAATGATTGATGCTAATGGTAACATATCCTGGATGTACATATGGACATTCAATAAGAAGAATGTTAACAGAGGAAGAAATTGAGGCTGCCTATGGTTACATTTTATTAAACTATCAAGAGATTCAAGCTTTCATACAATAAGTTGAAATTGATTATTTACGTTTTGAAATTTAGTGTTATTCATAATTGAAATACATAATAATGTTTTTAGATTATACGAAGAATGGTTATGTGAGCTAATGCCTGAGAAAACAGAGGATTATA
>JAOQMP010073210.1:0-20501 GCA_027563575.1 Erythroxylum pedicellare | reverse complement strand
CTCCAAATTTCAATCCAATTGTCTCTAAATTTTCAATGACACTTGTCACTAAATCCTAAAGTCATTTATCACAATTTTCATTGCCATTAGATAGTAATTCTACTACCATTTATCATTTGTCTAGCCACTTGGCATTTTTCCTAGTCTAAAGAAAGTACCCAAATTTTCTAAAGATTTTTCAAAAAATCTCCAAAAAAAATTCTAAATCAATACATATATTCTCCACATCGATTTTTAATGCCATAATTCAAAATTATCACATAACCACATTTGTAACTATTTATACCTGAAATTATTCATAAATGCATGTACAACTAATTTCCTGTGCAAAATTTTTCACTATTCATGTGTATGTGTATGACATTTTATGCATGAGCATGAAATGTGTTTCCTACTTTCTCAGCAATTTCTCTCAGTTATTGTTTTTTCTTTAACATGGGTAGCGGGATGTTACATTGATATGATATCATGTGAAGTTAATGTAGAAATTGAATGTAGCTCGCCCTTATCGTAGGATATGTCCCGAAATGACCTCCGGACGTCCCGATGTGTATCCTGTAATAAGGGGACCCTACAACCGAAATGGAAGAACACCCAATAGAGATAAGAGATCCTAAAAGTGATTATGATTCCATCAGCTTAATTGTGGACGCAAAATGAGTAATAATTCAGAAGAAAAATGAGAAGCTATTTGATTATGAAATGTTGCAACATGTTCGATCAGATGCGTGCTTGCTACTGTAATATTTAGAGCCTTGAATCCAAGAGTAGTCAAATCGGTATCCAGACTTGCTTAAAAATTATAATATTACAATGTAATGACCTAGTTTTTTTTTAGCTCAGTCGTACTAAAGGGGGTCTAAATCTTCTCAAAGTTGGAACTTAACTAATAAAACTAGAAGCTGGATCGATTATCTGAATAATAATTAATGAGTTAACATATGCCACAAATAACTTTCAATTAAAGTTTTTTCACAATAATCAAAACTCAACAAAAATTTATATTTGATAAAAAAAATCTCACCAATTTTGTTTACTCTTAACCAAATTTTAAACTACACTAAGATTAAAGTTAGAATTTATATTTAAAATATCAATATCAGTTATGATAAAATTACAATCATAACTTCAATACTTCAAATGAAAATAAATATATGTTTAAGATAAATAGAAATTATCTTAAAATAAAATTTATTTATTTATATGAATGAATTCAAATATTTTAGAAATAATCATATATTTCATCAAATTGAATATCCTAATATTTATTACAATAATTATTGAAATTAAAATGTTTTTATTGTTATTATTATACAATAATTATAAAAATATAATTACAATATCAAAATTTTTAATATTTTTACAAGATAATTTTATTAACTATCTTAAAGCCAAGAGTACGAATAATAGGTGAATTAAATATTTTTATAGAATTGGATAGCTTTAATATTAAAATTATTAAATATAATTACTAAAGCTTGACAAAAATAAATAATATATTTAATATTTATTTATTTCTATTTCTATTCTTAAAGTGTAAGATACTTTAACACAATGTCTTAACACAAGAAAAAAGGATTTAAAGTATGCCTGGCATGAAAGATGTTAGCATATATCAATTAAAAGTTTTTAGATTAATTATTTTGTTATTATATGTTTTAAATATTTTAAAATGTTATTAGTAACGTATACATGTCTAACTTAATTGAAATTGAATAAGAATTACATAAAGTCTATATAAGGTTATAATGAATTCATCATTTTATGAAACTAATAGGTTTAGACAATTTATTTATTGTGTAATTGTTTGATTGTTGATATGTAGTCATCAATGTAGAATGTAACAAGAGTATTTTGAGAAACATATACGAAGTTATTATAACATGTGAAATCTGATAGTCGAAGCTTATTATCAAGTTAATGCTTAGGGCAGATTATTTGAGGTTAATTAATCGATCTTATATCGATTAGTTAGTACCTATTTTGAGTAATTAGAAATACTTGTATTATAATAATTTTTGGTTGTAACATGGAGAAATTGATTGTGAATGTAAGTGCATTTGTAAATATTTTAATATGTGTATAATAAAAGAAGTCGTAGCTTTATATTTATTTTATTATGATTTTTATCTAATTGATATGTACTTTAATTTTGTTTATTTATTTTATGAATTAAAGAATGAAAAAGTAAACACACGCAAGAGGGGGAAATTGTGTGTATAAAAATTTTTCGCAAGTTATTTTAGTTCGAAAGGAAATGACACTAGCCCGTTTATAATTAATACAACAGTAGTCTGTTGTGTGATAGGATCCTATTTAAACGAAAGGAACCTGTTAAATGATAAAACCTTTTAAATGACATAAGCTTGTTAAATGAAAAATCTTGTTAAAAACAATTTAAAACAAAAGATGCCTGGTAAAATGAAAGGAACATTTATCAAGTTAAAAATAGGAGCCTACTATAATAGTGAAGGAACATTTTGCTAAAATGAACAACACAGAGAAGAGAGAGAGATGGATGCTTATCGTTAGTTCAAATTGTAGCTATTACTTAAATTTCAAAATACTAAATATAAGGAAGTTCTTTTCTTTAAATAATTATCCTTAAATTTTAAAGAAAATTTTTAAAAAATATTCTATTTATATTATTATTTAAGAGAAAAGTGATTGAAACTGAGCATATTAAGAAGAAGAAACTGAATATATTTTTTTTCTAAATCCTATTTATAACTAGAATGTGATTTCTAACTAAAAATTAGGTATTAATTTTTTAAAATCTAATTAATAACATATATATTTTAGTTATTATAAGAAAGACAGAAATATTATAAAAGATCTCTAAAAATTGAAAACGTATTAAAATCTAAGTAAAAACATATATATTTTAGATATTATAAGAAAGAGATAAATATTATAAAAGACTTATAGAAATTTAACCGAAAATAAAAAGTTGAATATACATTAAATATTATTTGAATTAATTCTTGTATCAGTTTTCACTTTTTCTCTTTATTTTATCATATCCGTTTGCGCATATATACTAATCAATGTATTTCGTTTCATTGTAGTTTTTATAAATGTTAATGTATTGAATCCAACATTTTTCATTTGCAGATGGTTTTATGAGCTCCATCATCGATTTTGTAGATAATGTCATCAGATTTTACGCGCGTGGCTTCGTATACGCTTATTATAGTGGTGAGATATCTAAATACACACCTAAATTATTAACTTTGTCCATTAAAAAATGTTAAACATTAATGGACAATTCTCCTAAATTATTTGCCTGAATTTTCATTAATAATGTATACCTTTTCATAATTCTTTTAAAATTATAAAATAATATTAAAATTTTTATATAATTAAAATTTAGCTTTCTATTATAATTTGAATTAAAAATATTTTAAATTTAACCTAATATCCAATTTCATTAAAATTAATATAATATAATTTTATTTTAATAAATATTAAACAAAAATAAATTTTCATTTTATCCTTTCAACTTTTTAATTTATTTTTCAAATACATTATTTTATTATTTCAATATTTATTTTGTACTAATTGATTCAATTAATCTAAACAATACTAATAATTATTTAGTATAAATATTTTTGTCTATTATAATATGTACCAATTACGATAAACACTAGATTTGAATATGTTAAAAACAATAGCTATGCTTCTCACTTAAATTATTTAATAATTAATACATATTTTAATTAACAATTAAACTTTAGTTTTCTTCAAATTAATAAAAGAAATTTAATTTCAACACTACATCAATCACTCATACAATTTTTTAATACAAGCATGGAAGTGGTGATCTATACATATATTGTATTTTGTTGAAGAAATGTGTCTACATTTGGTTCTGCACACACTAATTAATATTTATCTTATCACTACAATGCAGGAAAATATCGTGAATGGAACGATGGCAAGTCTAGGGGAGAGTATCTAGGAGTTGTGATACTTCTGCTGTAACAATAAATGATTTTTGGATGTTTTGGGTTCTTCTTATCGAATTCGAATATGGTTAAGGGTAGATTATCAGTCTTTCTTTCCTTCTTGTAATCTGAAAAATGAAAATAGGTCTGAAATCACAGTTACACTAAATTTAGAACAATTACGGACACATATCTCTTCTTTTAGTTAATTTGCTCACATTCTATAACATTATTCTAGTTGTGTCACTTTTATTTAATTTTCTGAAAATTGCAGAATCAAATCTACGTTATTAGATTTTCTTGCTATTTGCAAAACATTTTGCTAATGAAAGTAAGAATTTTTATTTTTTAAAAATACATTTTTCACATCATTTAAAGTTTATAAAATTGTACAATGCAATAAAATTTATGTCCTTTTTATTAATAGGGGGAATAATTTTAATAAACAGATTGATTACTTTGTTTTGCTATTTCAAAAACTAATATGGTTAAATTTTACTCAAAATATTATAATTTAAATTAATTAAATATATTTTTTATATTTGTACACAATTGTGCACATTTGTTCATTTTTTAGAGCTCGTGTGGTAAATTTTTTTATACAATTTATTTCGTAAAGAAGATAGAATATAATAAATGTTCATGTGTTTTACTTGCAATTGAATCATATAAATTTACAAAAACATATTATAATAAAATGTTATTAAATGGATTTTATTTCTTTAAGAATAAAATGGATATGTTTTGCTAACAATCTAAACTTTATGAACTAAATTAACAAAAATAAAGAATATCTTTAGTAATAAAAATAAACACTTCAAAATTTCAAATAAAATTTTCATATAGTAATATTTAATTATAAATTGATCTCTTCAATTATTTATTATTTATTTACAGGAATGCATGAGAACAATGGGTTAGTTGAAGAAATATGTACACTTCCGCTTCGTGTGATTTCATCTATTTTATTCTTCAGACACTAATTAATCTTCACTCTTTCACCAATATTCAGGAACCTATCATCGATGGCAGGAAGATGGTGAGTATTTTGGAGTTGTGCTTTTTTCTTTAATATATACTTCGTCTAGAAATAGAAAACTGTTAATGGAAAATGAAAATAGGAATTCTATTGATTAGCTTTGGTAGTTGAAATAAAATTTAATGATAGAAAAAATTGATAAGAGCTAGTAAAAGAAGGCAAGTCTTTGATTAGCATTTGCTTCATAACAATTTAGATTTTTTTAATAATTTCGTAATTACTCATAAATTCTTAGAAATTATTAAACTGCTATTTTGCAAATGAGAGTTATGTAGTTTAAACTTCAGAGTTTGTTAATTATAAGGACTCTTAATACAGCTTTTAAAAATTATTGATTGAATATTTAAAATTTTATAATTGATACTCTCTGAAGTTTATATATATATAGTCTTATTTGACTGATTTTTGTTTAACTTTTTTATTATTGCAGATTCAGATCCGCACAATTCAATTTACAATTTATATACAATTATTGTCAATATTTAGTAAGATAATTCATCTCTTATAAGTCATTTAATGTTTATGAATTTGTATACTTTAGTATCATCGATTTCTTTTTATCTAAAGGTTAAATAATTTCAATAAAAAGTTAATAACTTTATTTTTATTTTTAAATATTCAAGTAATTACATAATCTTTTTTATATAATGTAAGTAATTATATCACAATTATAATTAATTAATTGTTAGTTAATATTTACATACTCATAACATGATAATTCATAAAACAAATTTTCCAAATGAAATTTTTTTAGAATATCTTCCATTGAATAAAAAATGCATAAATTTAAAAAAATAGCAGTATCATTTTTATTATTAAATTTCATAATTTTTTTTGATATGATTAAAAATAAAAAGTTGTTAAATATAGATTATAAAATATAAACAACAAACTTAAAGAATTTTTCGTTTTTGGTAATTAAATATTCTATCTAATTTGTTTCAAACTTTAATATTTGATTTTATCTCACAATTATACGTTTATATTTTTTTGTACACAGCTGAACATCACATACTGTTATTCATCTTTAGGGGTTCATTTGTTGTTAGATTTTTTATTTATAAGTGGAGGAGGAGATACTTATCAATGTTTAACAATATTGAAGAGTTCCTTCAAACTCAAGGAGATTTCAGGTCAATTCGATATTCCTATTCGGACATCAAGAAGATAACCAAAAACTTCAAAGACAAGTTAGATTAAAGAGGCTATGGCTTTGTACATAAAGGAAGGTTTCGAAGTAGTCGTCTTGTATCTATAAAATTGTTGGGCAATTCTAAAAGTAATGGCCAAGATTACATTAATAAAATAGGTACTATTGGGACTATACACCATGTCATAGTGAAAATCATTAGTTTTTGTGTTCAATGATCAAAGGGTGCTCTTATGTACGAGTTCATGCCCAACGATCCTCTAGACAAGTACTTGTTTTTCCCGAAGTCACCAACTTAATCAATATAGAGAAGATGTATGAAATTTTTCTTGGAGTGACTCGTGGAATTGAGTATCAGCATAGAGATTGTGCTATGTAGATTCTGCATTTTGACATTAAGCCTAATAACATCCTTCTAGACGAAAACTTTGCTCCAAAGGTTTCAGACTTTGGCATAGCCAAACTTTATGAAACAAAAAATAAAGTCGTCTCCCTAACATGTGCAAGAGGAACCATTGACTATATGGCTCATGAATTGTGTTACAGGCATATTGGAGGAGTCTCTTTCAAAGCTGATGTATATAGCTTTGGGATGTTGTCGATGGAAATTGCAGGGAGAAGGAAGAATTTGAATGCAATTGCAGACCATTCAAGCTAATTTACTTCATGCATGAGCTTATGAGCAATTTAGAAAAGGAAAATACACAAATTTTGGAGTGGCCAATGATACAGAAGAACAAAACCATCAACTCTCATGACACTACTACCTTTGGGTGAATAGATCACTTGAGCAATAGCTTTCCTCTATCTAATGCCTTTATACATATCTCAAAATTTTATGTAAGGCCAACACCTTTGGGCAGAATAACCAAACATAAAATCATAGACATCCCCCAACATGCAAGCAGAACAATTCATAATACTGACTTGAAAGGCCACTTTGGTGACTACATTCTCATCAGCATCCAAAAAGTCCACAAACACAAGGGATATATCTTTATGTCATCCTCACATTCTTTATGGGCATACTGTATGTGACAATGCAACCTTAATAAATGCAAAAATATGAATGTACAGTCTCATTGTCACACACACGTGCTAAAGACATTCTCCGAAAACTTCATTTGAAACTTTCATAAAAGAAAAATCTCAGTAAAGTGACTATTGTACGTCACTGGATACTAAACCGACCTCCTAAGACACGTCAACCTCATGTATCTCCCTTATGGTAAGTTCATTGCACGAAAATTCACTCAAAAATGGCTTCAAAATGTCTCAATTTTTTTTTCTGATTGGTTATCATGCAATCCTAAACATTGAAAATTCAATAGAAATCGGATCCAGAATACCTTAATTCCTTTTTCTGGAGTTAAACTTTAATTTGTTACTAATGTAATAAATCCAGAAAAATAGAAAAAGGTTACTTTATAAATTTTCCGGAATCAAAAACTGACCCAAAACACCCTGAGGTACCTTTATAGGAAATATAGAATTTTTTGCGGTTTTTTGGTACTGTAGCACGATTGTACCACTGACGTCATCATGACGTTAGTCGCTAACATCAATGCGCGTGTTGGAGGGGCGCGCGTGCGTTGCATGTGTGCGGCCAGACGCGCCAGACAGGCTTCTGGCTTGTGTAACACACGGTTCGACATGTGTCGCACATCGGCGCTAGCCACGTGTTACACGTGTGGATGGTCCAGATGGCACGAGCCCGCCGTTCCACGTGGCGCGCTGCGATTGGCACATGTGTTGCACGTTCCAATCGTACGCATGCCCCACATGCTATTATAGCGCCATCTTCGATGCCGAAAGTGATTTTTGGCATCCCGGGAGCTCGTTTTTTGCTCCGTTCGACCCATTTTAACCCTTTCTTTGTAGCTAACCTTATATAGACCACTTTTACGTAATTACATACGTAAAAAAATTGAAAAACAAATAAAAAACGAAAGAAAACCAAATGAGATGAAAAACTGAAAAATCTTCGTTTTCGAAAATCCGATCACGTAACCGCTCTGATACCACATGTTACAAGTAGAGAGAGCTTTACTACGTGTCCCAGATCTACGTGAAAGGATTAAAAATGAAGGTAATGCAGAATACCTGAATTTCGGTTCCATCTCTAATTCCGATGCCGATTCTGAGCTTCAAACATCTCCGAATCTCCCGGGGCCTTTAATGGAAAATGTTCACTGACTCACGGGCTAGGTCTTTCTCTAGTTTACTCAAATCACGAGCTTCCCTAATGGGTCAGGAATTCTTTTGCTCGTGAATGATTTCTTGAGTAACTGGAGGAAACCTTAACCTTTATATAGCTTCTATATCGGGCTTCCCCATCATAAGACCGATATAGACCCGGTCCACACTAATCGAGACCCATTTTCCATCCAGACTTGAACCATTAATCTAGATCATTTATTGGGTCACTTTATTATCATTATTTGGATCAAAAGACGTAACTTAACTAGTAATTTATTTAAAAACCAAAATTGCATTTAATGTTAGTCCAACTTTATGAGACATGGACAAAATTGTCCCTAAGGACAAAAATGTCTTACACATATTTCATCTTGATGCTATCTTCTCTAACACGAACTCATGGTGTGTAAACAAACGAATATAATGTTGTGTTGTTTTGATATTTACGCTAACCTTTGGCAAATAACAATTCATCTGCTAAATGAAAAAAAATCTTAAGAAAATAGAAGACATTTATCGCATGTTAAGATTTTGTAACCACTATGAGGACTCTCATATGTTCCATGCACATTTGATTGCCAACCCATAGCCTTTTCTATTTCTACAAGTTTGTTCATGACATGAAGAGAATCTCAAATATATGCCTTATCTCCAAATAAGAGGACGATAAAAAGAGGATTGTTATGATATTTGGAAATTTATTTTAAAAATTATGGATTGACAAAGATAAATAATGGATAAGAGGGATAAAACTCGGGGGCCATCTATATGGTAAGAGAGGCCTGCAATAAATAATAAAAATTTTAGGCTGTATAAAATTGTTGGAATTTTGATGAAGAGTTAGGCTTATGTTAATTTAGGGCTAAATTAAATATTTTGAAATATTAATATAAGATCCCAACATATACCCTATAAATATTGTAATCTACCTAGGGTGTATTAAGAACTGAACGTAAAGAATTAAGTGCATCTAAGCATGGTAAGACATATAATGGCCATTAATTTAAAAAGACAAGGGTAAATTGATAATTTGTTCATTTCGGCACGGACTTGAATAATTATATGTGAAATATGAACTAGAATGAAATCAATAGATGATGTTATATGCCAATGTGGGAACTGAAGGAAGAAGAATGAATAAATTTGCCTAAAGTCAACACATGGTCCAGTAGAACTGAAGCATGTGTGTAAATCTAGAAATATCATGAAATGGAAGTAGAAGAGAGGAGAGAGGTATGGTGCATATAGGGTTTTAACTCCAGATTTTCTCTTCTCATTTTCCCTCTATTTCATCTTCTTAATCACATTATTTTGCATAAAGAATCAAGCTAATCCTAAGTGAAAATTAAGGTAAAAGTTAGTGATTTTTCTTCTCATCTTCATCTTTTCTTGCTTTGCTCATAAAGAGCTAGAATTATAAGGTTGGAACTGGGATTAAGATATGTATTTGTGGTGTTTCTAGTTGGTGAATCAAGCAAAACTAAAGGGGAAAGAAAGAAAAGCATTAGAAAAGCTAATTGGCCAATTTCAAGGCTTGGGACTACATTTAGTTTAATTTTTGTTTGTGCATATTTGAATGTTTACAAAGATTGATTTGGACATGGAATAGTTGTTGGAATGGTGTATTATTTTTACTTTACCTGGAATTGGTTGAATATGACAAGAGAGCAATGCTTAGTAGAATTCTGTCTTAGGTTCATTTGAACTATTCTCATTGTTTTGGTTATAACTCGGCCTTAAGACCTCTAAATTGGGTGATTCTAATTGAGGCTGAAACTTAAGATATAACATTAAAAATGTAACATCTCGATACTCATGTTAAGGCTAGAATAGTAAATTATGAGAAATTAGAAAAATACACGTCATGCATAAGTTAAATGTGTCATGCACATTTTTGCATATTCATATGATTGTACATGCTTGATATGTTTCGGGTACAATTGTGTTATTAAAAGGTGAATTGTGAATTATTTTTAAGCTAAAAATTAATTTGGAGAGTCATATTATTATTTTGGAATTTTTTGGAATTTTTAGAAATTTTTGAAAAAATTTGGGGTATTTTGGACCAATTATATATATGACAAATGACTAAATTGTATTGTGAAATGTGGCATCCTTGTATGTTGACACATGGCCCACATGCAAGGAACACACATGGTTAAGTGTGTTGCTGGAGAGAAATTGCTGACGCTTGATAATATGTCTTTATGTTTTTGTTCTTTACCGGAAACAACTTCTTTACCAAAACTCTTCTCTAGTCCATCCACCGAAACATCAAGTGCTAAATTTTTGTGCTATTGATTCACTCTCACCTGCTGGAGATTTTGTAAAACCAAGTAAGTTGTTATGATGGTATTTCTATAGTGTAAATATATACATGAATGCATGAGTTTGAGAATTGAGGTTTCTGTGATGAATGAATTAATTGAAGATTTACAAACCATGGATATGTTGTTTTTGCAAGTTTGAGGAACCATATATTGTAAGATATTATTGAGGTGAGATGGAGCTAGAAGAATCATTGAAATTGTGTTTAGGAAGAGTGTAAAATTCTGGAAAAATGATGATCTTAAACTCTGCATTTTACTGTACATGCGTGAATATAGGGTTGTTTTATTGTTCATGTATGAATTTGTGTTTTGTAAACAGTAATGCGTTTGGAGTGAGTTCTGAACTAGGGGACAAGCTTAAGTGAAGCAGTGTTATGGGGAGTAGTATGTAATGCGTAATGCAAAGCTTATATGGAAATGAAGTGTTTGTAAAAAAAATGAGTGCGCTGGAAATTTGAGTTTACCGAATATGCTCTGTTTTTGGTGTAGGGAGTAATTTTCGAACTTTCATCTATGGTAGCTGATTTTTTGAACTAAATTAGGAGTTAAATGGAGTGAAAGAGTAGATAAAAATGAAAGAATATACATGAGAGGAAAATCTGAGAATTTGAAGATTTACAGTAGAGAGAGAGTTGAAGATGGTAAAATAGTGTATGATTAGTTTTGGTGTTTTGAATATAAACTTGAGTTTGAGTTGTTTTGGGACTAAGTTGAGTTGATATGGGAGTGAATAAAAGGGATAAATGTAAGGGTATAAGTTTGTGATAAGGAATTAAGTAGAAGAGAGGAAGAAGATGGAGGAGTGTGTCTGCAAAATTGTGGAGAACTACGTGCAAGAAAATGTGATTCTACAATAGAGGGTGGTAGTCTAAAAAAAAAACTCAAACTTTCTAATACTGAACAGTTCTGAATCTTTTTCCTATAATTTTGCCATCCGAACTCCAAATTACTTGAAAATTAAACCAATGGACTCCCACCATAAAAATTTAGAGTCATCTGAATTGATTAGAAAAAAGATTGATTGACTCAAAGTGAGGGTATGGGCTAGAAATGTTATGAATTGGAGTACCTTTAAGAACATGCTTCGGTATTTTAATTATAGCTTGATCTGTAGATTTTTAAATGGATTTAATCTTTATTAAGATTAAAATAGAGATGTAATTCTACACCTTTTTTAAGAAGTCAAATTTTAATTCTATGTATAGGAATTTCAAATTTGGCATGAAACTGCATCTTAGCTTAGGTTGTAGCATTAACAGAGATAGAAATCATGTCCTGTGGTTATTGAATAAAATATATTGATCTAGGCCGAATTAGACTGAGATGTCTTCACCAAATTTGTAGCGTATTCTCTTACTTTAAATTGGTGTAAATTTTGTAATTTTTGGATATCTGAGTTGAAAGATATGAGTTGTACAATTTGAGGGTATGATCATGCACTAGCCAAATGTTCAAATATACACAATCTGTGGTATTGTGAGCATAACTCATAGAATACTGAATCAAATTAGATGATCTTGGAGTTATTAGAAACTTAAGACATGGTTAAACAATTTTCCAGAAGGAAGTGTTGCCTAATTTTTTCATATACCCTATCAGATTAATTATGCAAAGTTGACTCGAAATTATGTGGGTAGAAAATCTGAAGTGGTCAATTAAGTAATGCAATTGATTTCACATTGTTTTATTACCGTCCAATTTATAAATACAAATGATATTAATGTGGGCTTTGATATCTGAATGATTTGAGGATAAGGATCAATAAGATACCCGGAATTTTCATTAATCATGTATTGTGCATACTGTTTATACATTGATATGCATAAAAGAACAATTGTACATTTGTGCAAAAATGTGATGTTTGTGAATGTGTTGTGTATGTTATAGAGGAGCACATCGGAAGCTAATCAGATATTGCTGGATCATCCAGGCAATAGCTTATTGGAGCATATTGTGAGTCAACCTAGATGAATTTCCTAGGATTGATTTAATTTGATTTGTTAACTTTCCAATTATTAAACTGTTGTGATTGTTTCTGAATTTCGGACTCAAAGTTCGGGTATATATTTGGGATTGTATTGGAAGTGTTATGCTTTATTTGATAATTCTGATTGTATTGTGCTATGTGTATTCTCAACAAAAGTTGAATGTCGGACTAGGTCCGATGACTGTGAAAACTTTGTCTGAGCATTTGTATAAAATTGTGATTTATGACACATTCAGTATTTGATGCATTTCATAAAATGCATGCTTAGATAAAGGCGTTATGACTTGAGTAGCCAGCTTGAGGCGCTTCCACGTAGAGCTTTGCTCCGTGATATATGTTTCTCCACGTAGAGCTATGCTCCATGATTCTGTTCTGACTGAGCCCTATGAGCCAATATTTATATAAGTATGTGATAGGCACTCAGTCGCAACAATAAGAACGAATGTGAGTCTCACTCATATAGCATTAATATAAGACTAAAATTCTTTGAATGATTTGCAAAGCTGTAATGAGTGACCATATGATATGCCATATTATGTAAGTATCTGAATAATAATTACATGTTTTGAATAAATATTCGTGATATATGTGATGTGTGTTTATAAGCCGGTGAAATCATCAATGATGGTTCACTCATTGAGTTCGCAAAACTCATCAAAAATTGCAATGTAGTTTTTCAGGTACGAGACAGGAGACCTAATTCTTTAGACATGACTAAAAGACCCTTTGAATTTTGTTATGGATTAGAGGTCTATTAGCTGGCCCCAAGAGTGTTGTGTCTTGTATTTTTGTAGTTTTTGTTAGAACCTGTATGAGGTTACGTAAATACTTGTCTAAAGGAAACAGTGTAAATTTTGTGGATGAATGCAATGAATGGTTTTAAAATTTGCTAACTTTTAAATGATATTAGTTGATGCCATGTGTAAGTTGGATTTGTTTTTGCTTTAACATACCATTATCATAGGTTATGTACTTGAATATTCTTGAACGTTTGGTATGTACCCTATCATATTGGGATGTTACATTTTTGGTATCAGAGCATGATTTGGCATCTTTAGAGGCAAATATGAGTTGAGATATGATAAATAGTGAGAAATTTAGAAAGTAATCACACTTTTGTTTGTTATAGGTCACCTTCCATAGTAGATCATATTGAAGAGTCAACTGAATTAGAGTCTGTAGGAGTCAATGTAGAGTCTTCTGTACTCGAGTTTGCTCAGATGCCTCCAAGAATTTCAGAAAGGCTAGAAAGAAGATATGATAAATTGAGGAAGCAAGGGGTTATAGACTTCTATAGAAGTACAGACCTGGCTGAAGCAGAAGGGTGGCTTGATCAAACTGAAAGAGTGTTCGACCAAATGGACTGTGAGGCAAATGAGAGATTTGATTATGCCATCTCACTCCTGCAAGGTCTCGCATATCAGCGGTGGAAGACTATTCCGAACAGTACCACCAGACCTTGTAGCTTGACATGGGAGAATTTCCTGAGAGTGTTTCGAGAGAACTATATGTCGAAGATTTACATGGATCGGAAAATGAAAGAATTTTTAGATCTAAGGCAAGGCAGGCTTATAGTGGTAGACTATAAGATAAAGTTTAATGAGTTAATGTGGTATGCATCTGCACTGATTCCAACTGAGCAAGAAAAATGTAGACGATTTGAACATGGAGATCAGAACAAGATTGAACATTTCTAATTTGGGCAATTTTATAGAACTCCAAGTGGCCTCGATTAGAATTGAACAATTGTTAAAAGATGTTCAAGTAGAGAACAAACAGAAGGTTAGAGGTAAGAGGCAGGATGAGTCTCAGGTTGATTCTGGCAGAAGCATTAGAACAGATCATCTCGATTCCAGTCTAGAGCGAGATAATCTGGATCTCGAGAAAGAGATAGATTTGTTTGGTCTGAGGAAGGCAGAGGACAGATGCCGCCCAGTCAGTGTAGCACCAATTGCCTGAATGTGAGCACTGTAGCAAAAAGTATGGTGGTGAGTGTTTGTAGATATCGGGAGCATGTTTTCGATGTGGCTCATATGAGCATCATATCAAAGATTGTCCTGAGATGATGGAAACACAGTCTGGAGCTAGAGGAGGAATTATGACTGAGATTATAGTTCAGCGGAGTAGAGCTAACAGACCTACACAGAGAGGCAGAGGTAGAGGTAGGACTCAGTCAGCAAGGCCTAGTGTCAGAACTGAGGTATGGAGCAACCAACCGTAATCTAGAGCTAGGGTCTACGCCATTACTAGACATGAGGCACAGGACTCCTCAGATGTGGTAGCAGGTGTGTTGAATTTTTTTAATTTTGAAGCATATGCACTAGTAGATCTAGGATCTGCACATTCATTCATCACCCCGCATCTGGCATCTAGATTGCATTGTGAGCGTAAGACACTGAAATGTGGATTAGTAGTGAGTACTCCAGTGGCTAGCACAACAGTGATAGGTGAGGTATGTAAGAGGTGTATAGTTCAGATTGATCAGGCAGAATTAGAAGTTGATTTGATTATATTGCAACTGAGAGAGATAAACCTCATCTTAGGCATGGATTGACTCACTGCTCATAAGGTAGTGATGAATTTTTATACTAAGGAGGTAGTGCTTGAATCCCTTAATCAACCGAGAGTGGTGTTCTGAGGAGTTAGTCAAGCAGTGCCAGCCTGACTAATTTCATTTCTGAGTGCTTTGAGATTGATCCGAGGTGGATGTGAGGCTTATTTGGCCCTCGTGGTGGATTCTCAAAATGAACAACCCATTCAAGATATTCCAGTTGTTAGGGATTTCTTGGATGTATTTTCGGTTGAACTATTACCCCCCAAAAGGGAGACGGAGTTCACTCTTTGATATTGTTCCAGGTATCGCTCCTATATCAATTCCTCCATATAGGATGACGCCTGTTGAACTAAAGGAACTGAAAACCCAGTTACAAGAGTTGTTAGATAAGGGTTTCATCAGGCCCAGTGTGTCACCTTGGGAAGCTCCGGTATTGTTTGTAAAGAAGAAGGATGGCACCCTGAGATTTGTATTAATTACCGGCAGTTGAATCGGATAACAGTTAAGAATAAATATACACTACCGATGATTAATGATTTGTTTCACCGGTTGTAGGGAGCTCAAGTGTTTGCAAAGTTAGACTTGAGATTAGGATATTACCAGCTAAGGATAGCTGAGGCGGATGTTCCCAAGAGTGCATTTAGAACCAGATATAGGCACTTAAGTTTTTGGTAATGCCATTTGGATTGACTAATGCTCTGGTAACTTTTATGGCATTACTAAACAAGGTATTTCAACCTTATTTAGATCACTTTGTGATTGTTTTTATTGATGACATTTTGGTGTACTCGAAATGTCGAGGGGTTTTCACTGATCTCATCCCCTTTGACAAAACTTCTGAGAAAGAATGTGGCTTTCAAATGGAGTGATGATTGTCAGAGGAGTTTTGAGGAGCTAAAGCATCAGTTAACTTCAGCACTTATGTTAACTATCCCATCGGGTTTTGGAGGTTATGTTGTGCACAGTGATGCATCTCATCAGGGTTTGGGAATGCAGTATGGTAAAGTCATAGCTTATACATCGAGACAATTGAGGTCCCATGAATTTAATTATCCAGTTCATGATCTAGAACTGGCTGCAGTAGTATTTGCTTTAAAAATTTGAAGACACTACCTATATAGAGAAACTTTTCACGTGTACACTGATCATAAAAGTTTGAAATATCTGTTGAGGCAGAAAGAGATAAATATGAGACAAAGGAGGTGGATAGAATTGTTAAAAGACTATAATTGTACAATTGAGTATCATCCTGGAAAAGCTAATGTTGTAGTTGATGCATTGAGTAGGAAATCATATAGCAGTATGGCATAAGTACAATTATCGAGGTTATCTAGCCTAGTTCAGTTGAGAGCACTGAATGTTGATTTGAATTTGGAGCAGAATGATACATTGATAGCTACTTTGAAGTTGAGACCCGTTTTGGTTGAAAGAATTAAAGAGGCTCAGAGCATAGATCCAAACTTAGTAAAGATAATTAAGAAGTTGAAAGTGAATCCGGATTCTGAATTTGAAGTGAGAGAGATACCATGAGATTAAAGCAAAGAGTATGTGTGCCCAAAATTGACAATTTAAGAAAAGAGATTTTGGAGGAAGCACATTTAGCAGCTTATGCTACGCATCCTGGTACTACCAAGATGTATAAAACATTGAAATAGTATTACTGGTGGCCTGGTATGAAAAAACAAATAGCAAAGTTTGTGTCTAAATGCATAACTTGTCAATAGGTTAAGACATCAAGCTCCAGCAGGGAAATTACATTCGTTACCTATTCTAGAGTGAAAATGGGAACGAATCACGATGGATTTCATTATGGGTTTACTAAGGACTTTGAGGCAACATGATGCCATTTGGGTCATTGTGGATAGACTGACCAAATCAGCTCATTTCTTACCAGTGAGAGAAAATCTTTCACTAGATCAGTTAGCTTAGCGATATGTAAATAAGGTTGTCAGGTTACATGGGGTTCCAGTGTCCATAGTTTCGAACAGGGATCTTAGATTTACCTCGAGATTTTCGGGTAGTTTACAGACGACTTTAGGTACCAAACTGAATTTCTATACGGCCTTTCATCCTTAGACAGATAGTCAGAGCGAGAGAACCATCAAGACTGTCAAGGATACGCTCAGAGCTTGTGTTCTGGAGTTTCAGGGAGCATGAGATAAATATATAGCTTTGATTGAATTCACCTACAATAATCAGTATCATAGCAGTATTGGTATGGCTCCATATGAGGTGTTGTATGGCAGGAAGTGTCGTTCTCCTTTATACTGGGATGAAGAGGGTCTAAGAATTGTTAAAGGCCCATAATTGATTCAGGATACCATTGATAAGGTAAAATTGATACGCGACAGAATTAAAATGGCACAAGATAGACAGAAAAGCTATATGGATCAACACAGGAGAGATATGGAGTATCAAGTTGGTGACAGGGTATTTCTGAGAGTATCACCTTGGTGAGGTGTATTGAGATTTGACAAGAAGGGTAAGTTAAGTCTGAGGTATATTGGTCCATATGAGATAATTGAAAGAATTGGACCATTGGCTTATAAGTTAGCCTTACCTTTGAAAATGGCTCAGATACATAATATGTTTCATGTAAGCATGCTTAGGCGATATCGATCGGATCCAACTTATGTAATACCGACTCAGGAGATTGAAGTCTCTAGTAATCTGAGCTATATTGAGGAACCTGTGAGGATAATTGATTACCATAATAAGCAACTGAGGCACTGGGTGATCCCAATGGTGAAAGTCCTTTAGAAGAATCATTCGAGTGAAGAAGCCATATGGGAAACGGAGGAGCACATGAGAAATCAGTACCCCTACCTATTTGATTATTTAGGTAAGAATTTCGAGGACGAAATTTTTGTTAAGAGGGGAGAGTTGTAACATCTCGATATCTATATTAAGGCTAGAATAGTAATTATGAGAAATTAGGAAAATCCACGTCATGCATAAGTTAAATGTGTCACGGACATTTTTGCACATTCATATGATTGTACATGCATTCATTGACATTTTTCGAGCACAATTGTGTTATTAAAAGGTGAATTGTGAATTATTTTTAAGCTGAAAATTTATTTAGAGAGTCATATTATTATTTCAAAAATTTTGGTGAATTTTAGAAATTTTCAAAAATTTTGGGTTATTTTGGACCAATTATATATGTGACAAATGGCTAAATTGTATTGTGAAATGTGGCATCCTTGCATGTTGACACATGGCCCACATGCAAGGAACACATGTGGTTAAGTGTGTTGCTGGAGAGAAATTCCTGAAGCTTGAAAATATGTCTTTATGTTTTTGTTCTTCACCGAAAACAACTTGTTTACCAAAACTCTTCTCTAGTCCATCCACTGAAACATCAAGTGTTAAATTATTATGCTATTGGTTCACTCTCACCTGTAGGAGATTTTGTGGAACCAAGTAAGTTGTTCTAATGGTATTTCTACAGTGTAAATATATACATGCATACATGGGTTTGAGGATTGAGGTTTCGGTGATGAATGAATTAATTGAAGATTTACAAACCATAGATATGTTGTTTTTGCATGTTTGAGGAACCATATATTGTAAGATATTATTGAGGTGAGTTGGAGCTAGAAGAATCATTGAAATTTTGTTTAGTAAGAGTGTAAAATTATGGGAAAATGATGATCTTAAACTCTGTATTTTACTGTATATGTTGTACATGTGTGAATATAAGGTTGTTTTATTATTCATGTGTGAATTTGTGTTGTGTAAATAGTAATGAGTTTGGAATGAATTCTGAACTAGGGGACAAGCTTAAGTGAAGCAATGTTATGGGGAGTAGTACGTAATGCGTAATGCAACGCTTATATGGAATTGAAGTGTTTGTAAGAAAAAATGAGTGTGCTGGAAATTTGAGTTTACCGAATATGCTCTGTTTTTGGTGTAGGGAGTAATTTTCGAACTTTGATCTGTGGTGGATGATTTTTGAACTAAATTAGGAGTTAAATGGAGTGAAAGAGTAGATAAAAATGAAAGAATACACATTGGAGGAAAATATGAGAATTTGAAATTTACAGTAAAGAGAGAGTTGAAGATGGTAAAATAGTGTATGATTGGTTTTGGTGTTTGGAATATAAACTTGAATTTGAGTTGTTTTGGGACTAAGTTGAGTTGATATGGAAGTAAATAAGAGGGATAAATGCAAGGGTATAGGCTTATAGAGGAATTAAGTAGAAGAGAGGAAGAATGTGGAGGAGTGTTTCTGCAAAAATGTGGAGAATTACGTGCAAAAAACGTGATTCTACAATAGAGGGTGGTAGTGCAAAAAAAAATAAATCAAACTTTCTAATACTGAACAGTTCTGGCTCTTTTTCCTGTAACTTTGTCATTTGACCTCCAAATGACTTGAAAATTGAACCAATAGACTTATAAGACATTGTTCTTTATTTTTATAAAAATTTAGAGCCATCTGAATTGATTAGAAAAATATTGATTGACTCAAAGTGAGGGTATGTGCTGGAATGTTATGAATTGGAGTATCTTTAAGAACATGTTTCGGTATTTTAATTATAGCTTGATTTGTAGATTTTTAAATGGATTGATTCTTAATTAATATTAAACTAGAGGCATAATTCTACAACTTTCTTGAATAAGTCAAAATTTAATTCTGTCTCTAGAATTTTCAAATTTGGCATGAAACTGCATCTTAGCTTAGGCTGTAGCATTACCAAAGACAAAAATCATATCCTATGGTTATTGAATAAACTGGTTGATATAAGCCGAATTAGACTGAGGTTTCTTCACTAAAGTTGTATTTTATTCTCTTAGCTTTAAATTGGTGAAAATTTTGTAATTTTTAGATATCTAAGTTGAAAGATATGAGTTGTACAATTCTAGGGTATGATCATGTAGTAGCCAAATGTTCAAATATACACAGTCTGTGGTATTGTGAGCATAACTCATAGAATGATGAATTAAATTAGATGATATTGGAGTCATTAGAACTTTAAGACATGGTTGAACAATTTTCTAGAAGGAAGTGTTTCCTAATTTTTTCATGTACCCTATCAGATTAATTATGCAAAGTTGACCCGAAATCATATGGGTAGAAAATCTGAAGTGGCCAATTAAGTAATGTAATTGATTTCACATTGTTTTATTATGGTCCAATTTATAAATACAAATGATATTAATGTTGGCTTTGATATCTAAATGATTTGGGGATAAGGATCAATAAGATACTCGGAATTGTCATTGAACATGCATTGTGCATACTTTCTATACATTGATGTGCATAAAAGAACACTTGTACATTTGTGCAAA